>ML777771.1:205013-223946 GCA_009831015.1 Picea engelmannii | reverse complement strand
TGATGAAAGAACTCCTTGCAAATCCACTCAATGGAGAGGTGGATTGCTCAATGAAATGGTGCCAATGTGTTCTTGCCAAGGATGGAGTCCTTAAAACAATATAGGCAGCATAACATTACATGAAATTCCTTGAGAAAATGAGGTGCCTTCATGGATTTTTATAGCATTGCTTTGGGATTTTGTGTAACTGCCTTGTAGTGTGAAAAGAGGCCATTTAGGGAATTATTAGGTCTTTGACCAGCCTACCATGTAGATTCAGCTCAGATTTGAGGGTCAAATCGGCTTGGGAGATGATCCATAAGTGGTTGGGAGGCCGACCACTTCAATAAATGCGTCGTTTAGCAGGTGCGCGGATTTTTGCGCTAACAGTCGCGCATCGTGCGCATATGCGCGCATGGTACGTTTTTGTTCCATGCATGTGCGTGCGCGCCCAACTTCTGTAAATCGCTCTTCAATTTTTCACTACTTTGTATAGTTTTTGACCTTTTTTTAATGTTGTAAGATTAACTCAGGGCCATGAATGACTTCATTGTTGTTTGACGATGCTGATTTCTTGTCGCCACATGCGGATGAAATTTCAGTGATAAGGTATTAATTCCTACCTCATTTGGGTTTATTTTGCTCTTCTTTTAGTTTGATTAACTTGCAGGTGCATAAACCGGCCTAGGCCGACCTGTCAACCTTTCAATTCAAGGGAGAATTGAGAGAAATCCATCCAGATTTTCTTTCTCGGCCGTTTGTCACAGGTGCATGGGTATTTTACCCCATAGACGCACATCGTGCGCGCATGCGCTTAACCAACAACCATTCTCTGCGTGGATGTGCTTTCAGACCTATCTTTGTTCGTGCGCCTGTGCTCTGTGTGCCTCTGTCTACACTAGGGGCCATGCATTTAAGCAAAATTTCACATTGTAAGTTGATTGGGATGTGGGGAAGGCCATTGGCCCTCTTAAAAATGATGTTAAGCATGCTCTAAACACTGCACCACACTTAGTCCCCTCATCATATAAAGGGGTTATTCAAACACACATAGGCACTTAGGAGGATAAAAAATGAATTTCCCTTCTTTTCGTTTTGCCACATGGATGGATTGTTTTGACTTACAAGATAAGGTGGTAATCATTTTTAATCACATCTAACTTACATTTGGGACTAGAAGCTGAATTGCAATCGCTTAGTATTCTCTTCTCTCGTGCCTTCAAGCGACCTTGAGAATCAGAACAAGATTGTGAAACAATTCATCTCCCTTAAACAAAATTTCAAACCTTTAGGAGAGGACAACGGCCCTTTTTGGGACCCCTCTTAGTTTTCTTTTTCAAACATATCTTAACGGGCCCATACATGCCCACATGTCACAAAGATAGGATAGTGTTTGAATTTCTGCTTTCTTAGATCAAAACACTAGGGAAGTTTAAAGGTTTGTAATGGGCCCATACATGCCCACATGTTCAATCTAGGATAGTTTCAATCTTTCTTAGATTACATCACCATAAGGAGTTAAAGGATAGTAATGGACCCACATGTCCACATGCTAGCTTTCTAGGGCTTTTGAATTACGCAAGGTTGTACCAAAGGCACTTAGTTAATTAGGTAATCTAACTCTTGTAAGGACCAAGCGAAGTCCACATGCAACAAGGTGACATCTAATTCACTAAACATTGGCACACTTTCACTCACACACAAAAGTCACTTATCACTCACATAGCTTCTTCTTGAAACGTGGAGGTCCAAGTAAGTTTCCTCCAAAGAGATTCTGAAACTACCCCATCTTTTCTTGACAAGACTATCCACTCCCATTGTTAACTCAAACGAGGTTGGTTTGCACCCCCAACCTCCCAAAACAACTATATCTAAAATCTTTCTAAAAACTCACTAAGTTTTCCTCCACAGGAGGTGCCAAAAGAAATTTTTTAGTCTAGGTAGGATTTCAGGGATAGGCATCCAAAAAACTCCCCGTTATCTGGTTCTCACATTGTCAAAACATAGAGGTTGTCAAATAGGGAACTTAAAAATCCTCCAAGTCAAGTGTTCCAATCACCATAAGGTAGGGAGATACCCATGAAGGATTGAAGGTCGAGGTCCGATTGTTCTGTGTGTCCCCTCTTGAGGCACCCACCTCTTGGATGGGATCCAGCCCGTGACCCATTTCTTAGGCCGAAAATCTAAATGTCACACTTTGACCGAGGTACCTAGTGACCAACTTTAGGACATCTACCCAGGTGGAAATTGTGGGTTGCAATTGCACCTTGATTGGATTTTGTGTGGCTATTGGGAAATATCACCATCTCTTTCGGGATACTCCCCCTCTACCCCTCATTATAACCAATTGTTTCATCCTTCACTAGTTTCTCTTCCGGTGACTTCAGACCCCACTGTTGAGTACTATTGGAAGGTCCAATGCTATTTGAGAGGAAGGACGTTACGTCTTCTAGGACACAAGAATTTGCTTTCTTTTGATTCCCCCACACGGACAAAACCCACTTACCCATATATATGCTTCTTTCTCATTTTATGTATGATGCACATCTGATTACAGTTTGATTTGGATATATATATATTGTGTAAACATTCAAACGCAAAGGTTCTTGTTTCTATATTTCTCTCACCATTTATTGCACACATTCACACAGTTAGTCTGACATCATAGTGGAACCACAAAACCCCCATCGTTCACGATGCTTTCTTAACCTCCCTCCTATCTTAGGGGGAGTATCTGGTCGTGCCTGCTCATCGGAACTTCCTTCACACACTCCTGTGAGTGCTACTATCTTAGGATCAACTTTGCTTGGTTCTACATTACTTGGGTCAACTTCCCAAGGTCATCCATTCACTCGCTCTCCCTTACACAGAGGCGGGGGACCCACTTCCTCTCAAGGAGGGAGCACCAAGCCACCTAGTCCCCATCAAGGGTCAGGTTCACACCACACCATGTCTGGAGCTAACCCTCCCACCCCACTACAAATTCCATATTTGGCCTCTCTCAACATACCGGATCTCACCAAACTCACCAATGATCCTATCTTGCATGACGCCACATGGCCTGCAATGCCAACAAAACTTCCTTCAGACATACCAAAGTTTGAAGGAAAGGCAGGGGAAGACCCTGCCAACCATGTCATGACCTTTCATCTATGGTGCTCTTCCAATAGCATTATGGATGATTCCATCAGACTGCGATTATTTCAACGCACACTCACTGGCCCCTCAGACAAATGGTATGTCGAATAAAAATCAGGGTCCCACGCAACCTTTGAGTCATTGACTAAATCATTCTTTACCTTCTTCCAATTACCCATCCGCCATGACAATGGTCTAGAAATATTGTCTAACTTCAAACAAACCTCAGCCACACACATCGCTGACCACATTCATGAGTGGTGTAGGCAATGTAGTTTGTGTAAAGCAGAAACCACCAAGCAACAATGTCTCGACTGGTTTCTTAGATCACTTGTCTCTCTCCTTGGAAAGGATGTAGCTTCCACCTTCCCTCAATCTGAAGAGGAAGCCATCAGTAAGGCCCAAAAGTATGACCTCATCTATGCACAGTCAGGGTACTTATACACGGTACTTCCTGATCTTCCAAAACCTGTGCCATTTGGCCAAGACAAACCGGGGATGTCTCACTCAGCAGACGGACTCATCGGTGCCACCACACACCATGGCCTACAACCCCAACCACCACCGATGTATGGAACACCTCAATACCCGCCATCATATGGGGGCACTTATTATTACCCCCCACCACTTTATCAACAGCCTTACCCTGTTGCTATACCCCCACCCATCAGTGGACCACCACCGACACCTCCCGTACATCCACCTATTTCCACAAACAGTGGTACTCCCTCAACATCAGCTTATAGTACTAGTGAAAGCACTACGCCTTCCTATGTACCTTATGGATTGATACCACCACAAAATCCATACTTCCCGTTTCCTGGTCCTCCACAACCCATGGCTCCCCCACATCCACATGCAGGGGTAAATTTTGTTCAACCTTCTACTGCTCAACAATACCAAAATTTTGAACAGTTGAATACAGCCAACCCAACTCATCCATCGAACAATGCCAAGAAGAAAGGAAAGAACAGGAATAAAAACAACCCTGGTCAAGGCGGAAATCAACCCCCACAGCACCAACCAACTAGGGGCAACCAGAACCAAGGAAACCAAAACCCCCAAGGGGGCAATAACAACAAATGCCAAGGGTGAAATAATGTTAAAACCATATTCCCTTGTGCCCTTTGGGGTGAGTTCGGTCATTACACTCACCATTTCCCCCAGATCGCTGATTTCAAACGGTTAAAAGACTCGGGTAGTCTTCCCCATTCTCCTGCACAAACTGCTCCTCAACAGGCACCACAACAATACGTGCGACAACCCCCTCCCGCCGTGCTGCAAAATCCTATTCCACATCAAGGTGTGATAAAAACCCAATAGGACACAAAACATCCCCCACCTCAAGTGGGACAATACCACAACCCCAACAATCCAGCAGAGCGTACCATTCTCCTCACCAGTGAGGAAAAATCCTTCTGCAAACCCACAATCGTCAGTATCATACACCCGCTGAGTCTACTCCCATCTCTCTAGAGACAAACCCTACACCAACAGGACCCCCGTTGGTGATCCCTCACCCTTCCACCGAACCACCACTACACATCCCTTGCATCCCTTTGCGCAGGAATGTTCACAACCCGCAGGCTAGGGCAGCTCATAACTATAGCTCAGTAGACGACTTAGCGCAATCCCCGGCTGCCATGTCAGTCTTGGAAGTCCTCTAGACTTGTCTTACACAGCGGAAATATCTACTTTCCGCCTTGGGGGAAGTCGACCTTGCAGATACTCGACTCATCACCTTTGATCTTGATAGCAGAGAACCTCGTCTTCCCAGCTTGATCGCTTTTCAAATACCAACAAAAATATGGAACATCACAGTTCATCGGTGTATCATCGATGAAGGTGCCTCTACATGCATCATGTCCAAAATAGTATGGCAGAAACTTGGTTCCCCGGAACTCATACCCTCTGCCATCACATTACGAGCTTATGACGGACGACCATCCTCTCCTGAAGGGCTCTTCCAAAATGTCCCCGTTGAACTCGGGGGAAAGACTATTCTCATTGATATTGAAGTTATCGACACCCCGCTCGATTATAATATCCTGTTCGGTCGTAGCTACATGTACACTATGAAGGAAGTGGCATATTCTGTCTTTCAGACCATGATGTTCCCCCACAATGGGAAGATCGTGACCATCGACCAAGTCTCACATTATGAGCCTAACCCATCTGCCAACCTCGATAACATTCTTCCTCTCATCCACACCAACCAAGACGCATATCCACTCGTCGAGATGGGTCCTGGGATTTTCAAAGATCCATCCTTGTTAGGGACGTACCATGGAGCACCACCACTCCTTCATCTTGCTAATTAGGTATGCGTCATATCCTCTAACGAAACTCACACAGAGGATGCTCTTCCTCCTCAGGAGGCTTCAATCATTCCTGAAGTCCCACTAGTCGCAGAACCACCTCCGCTGGAGCCTCCTGCACACTCATCGACCTCAACAGTCCATGAATCCACATCCCCTCAAGGGCCTAGTCCCGTTTGGGAGACAGTCCCCCAACCCCTAACCCAAATTCCCTTCTTTTACCCTCCACCAGGTATCGAATCTTTTCAGGTAGCCGCAACGCTCACAGTACCAAATATGTTGTTAGCAATCCCCGTTTGGTATTTACACCCACCAGAGATGGTCCCTCGACCATCCCTTCCTCCACAAGAAGGACTTCCCATGACAATCCCCTTCCTTACCCCCACCATCCCCCTACTCACTACCCCCCCTGTTACAGCTGGGGGAAGGAGAAAGAAGAAAGATCCCACCGCTCCACTCCCTCCACGCATCCCACCACCTTGCACACTATGTGAGAAAGAGGGCCACCAAACCAACAATTGTCCCTCACTACCTGAATTACGGAATTTGATCCCTCCCAATCAAACTTCCACAACACCCATCACTACTGCTAATATCACCAACCCTTCCAGTAGTAAAGGGTTGAGGACCAAATACGCTTGCGCTATCTGTTCAGAGTATGGCCATTACACTCATCATTGCCCAACACTACCATGCTTTTGGAAAACATTGGCCACCGTGCGCCAAAACTTCCAGAACCACCCACACCCTGCTACATCCTCTTCAACAAATCTCACTGACATTCACTATGTCACCACTTCAGTCAATGAACGTATGAGATTCCCTTGCTCTCTCTGCGATTCACTGGCTCATTTTACATACTAGTGTCCTATGATCCTTGAGTACAAGCGACGTCAATTGGCCCTGCTTCACCAACCTGTAGAGGCGATACTTGACATTACCTCGTCACTTGAGGATATTCAAGTCATTTCTCCGGAGCCCGAGGCGCTCCCAACGCCTCCATGGTTCTTTAAGGACATCTCTGAGGATTTACCCTGCAATCCCCCCAACTCTCCTGCGCATTCCTCTATGGGCACTCTCCACCCAACCACCATGGGTACCCCTCAGTACTTCAATATATGGTTTATGTCGAGTGAACCCTCCCCATCTCCTCGCATTGTTCCCCCTGCATCTCCATCAGGGGGCAATCACACTGTCACTAAGATCACTCCTCACGATCCCTTGTATTCCTGACGTTTCCAATGCGACGAGGAAATACTCGAAGAGCTAAACCACCCAGACTATCCCTGGGATGTGCTACACCACCGCGCACTCTTCTCTCCACAGGAAGCTCCCATGCCTCCTAACCAAAACCCCATTTACACAATCGAAACCAAAGATTTTATCCCATCTGGGCCTATCGATTGGTTCAACAAACCCATTCCTTCCCCTGATGCGTTTGAAGAAGGCAACATGGCCAACATTTCCCCCACCATCAAAATTGACATTTCCATTAAAAATTGCATCGTCGAAGAAATCACCATTGGAGTTGCTTGCACTCCCCAGGAAATCGCCGCATATAAAGCCCTCTTTTAGTAATATAGGGATATTTTCGCCTGGTCATACACGGAAATGCCTGGCCTCGATCCTTCTATTGTCGAACATCGCATCGACACCTGGCCCAACATCACACCAGTTCACCAAAAACAGCAACCGCTACACCCATCCAAATCCGCGGCTATCAAAGTCGAAATCGACAAATTACGGGCTGCCAGGTTTATTTACCCCATCACTTACACTTCATGGGTTTCCAACCCTGTTCCCGTCGACAAAAAACAGGGCACTATCCACGTTTTCACAGACTTTCGCGATCTCAATAACGCATGTCCAAAATACAACTTTCCAACGCCTTTCATCGATCAAATTATCGACGACTGCGCCATCCATGAGGCTCTCTCCTTTATGGATGAATTCTATGGCTATAACCAAATACAAATCCACCCAGCCGATCAGTATAAAACCACATTCACTACCCCATGGGGTACCTTTGCATATTGTGTCATGCCTTTCAGCTTAAAAAATGCCGGCGCAACCTTCCAGCGGGCAATGACATACATCTTCCATGATCTGGCTCAAATCATCCTCGCCTACTTGGACGACCTCACAACTCGATCCAAGAAACACACCCGACATCTCGATGATTTACGAATCATCTTTCAACGGTGTCGTCAGTACAAAATCCTCTTGAATCCCCTCAAGTGTGTGTTCTGTGTCACCGCAGGGCGCCTCCTCGGCTTTATTGTTTCCCAAAGCGGTATTACCATGGACCCCCTCAAAGTCAAAGCTATCACCGAAATTCCACCTCCCCGAAATTTACAAAAACTTCAGAGTCTACAAGGAAAAGCTAACTTTCTCAGACGCTTTGTTCCTGATTATGCCATACGCGCACACGATTTCCTTCACTTACTATGTCACAACATCCCATTTCACTGGGACGACCATGCCCAACAATCATTTGATGATCTGAAAGTAGTGCTTTCAAATGCACCTTTAATTAGTGCACCTGACTATAATCGTGACTACATCCTCTACGTATCAACATCAGCTGTATCAGTAGTCGGCGTCCTCATCCAGCTCGGAGATGACAATCATGAACATGTCATTTACTACGTTAGTAAGAACCTCTCAGGACAACCCTTGAAGTATAAACACGAAGAGAAACTTGCTCTTACAGTTGTCCTCGCAGTCCAGAAATTGTGCCATTACATTCTGCTTTGCACCACAAAGGTCATTGCAGATTCCAACCCTATGCAATACTTGCTTAGCCGTCGACAAGTTAACGACAAATTCGCTCGATGGATCATTATCCTTCAGGAATACGACCTCGAGTTCTCCACACCTAAGAGTAAGAAGGCCCTCGTTCTCGCTGAACTTGTCACAACCCTTCCCTCTGACACCACCAGTGCCCCCGTCAACAACGACTTTCCTGACGAACATATCTTTTACATCACTTCGGATGATCCTTGGTATGGTGACCTTCTCGTCTACCTACGAACTCAAAATTTCGGTAACCACCTTTCACAAGATGATCGTCGACGTAGTCGCCATCAGGCCCCCCACTATATCCTCATCGAAGACATCCTATACTAGCGGGGCATCAACACCATTCTTCATTGATGTCTGACTATTGACGAGGCCGATAGAGTCTTAAACGACTACCATAGCGGTGCATGTGGGGGCCATCTTTCGGGTACATCCACTGCTCAAAAGATTATCCTAGCCGGTTACTTTTGGCCTACATTGTTTCATGATTGCATTCATGCCGTGAAACGATGTGAGCAATGTCAGCTCTATGCCAACAAAGCCCGAGCTCCCCCCACCCTTCTTCACCCTATCATTACTGCCATCCCTTTTTGTAAATGGGGCATCGAATTTATGACTTGTAATCCCCCTTCCAGCAATGGTCACAAATACATCGTTGTCACCATTGATTACTTCACCAAATGGGCCGAAGCTATGCCCACGTTCAACAACACCGCTGACACTGCAGCATGTTTTTTCTTTAATCACGTCATATCCCGTTTTGGAGTACCACTCCAACTAGTTTCCGACCATGGGAAACACTTCGAGAATGAGATCTTCGTCGAAATCTCTTCTCAGTTAGGATTCTCTCACGAGTTTGACTCACCCTATTACCCTTAGTCAAACAGATAGGTCGAGGCAGTTAACAAAGTCCTCAAGACCATGTTACAGTGCATGGTTAATAAACATAAAACCAATTGGAATCATATGTTATTTTCTGTGCTATGGTCTTATCGAACAGCAGTGAAGACCGCTACTAGTTTCACACCATTCCATTTAGTCCATGGGGTGGAGGAAACTCTTCCCATCGAGTGCGAAATTCCCACCTTACGCACCGCAATTGATCTATTACCTGACACTGCTCCAATGGAGCAGTGCTTGCTGAACTTGGAGTCTCTAGATGAAGATCATCGATCTTCCTTATAGAACAATGAGGCAGCTAAAAAATGATCCAAGGCTACCTTTGATCACCATGTCAACCTTCGATCATTCCGCGAAGGTGACCTAGTCCTAGCTTATGATATCTCTCATGCTACCTTTGGCCACAACAAATTTGAATCACTTTGGCATGGCCATTACATCATCGAACATTGCCTCACCAAAGGCGCATACATCCTGGCCTCTCCTGAAGGCCTCTCTCTCAAGGAACCCGTCAATGGGTTGTATCTCAAGAAATTTTATGCTTAAACGTAGTCATTCTACTTTAGGTTATTTCTTTTTTTTTTAGCGTTTTTAATCTTTTTTCTCCTCCCCTCTTGTCTAAAACTATCCTTTGTGCTATTGAAAAATGCTTCCACCACCAACCTACCACATTGGTTACGCCGACGGCACCAGCCGTTGGACACAAAATCTCGCTTCGGCTGCTTGGGCTCTCTACACCCCCTCACATGAAATGCTACATTCAAGCGGCATATGTTTGGGGCCAACAACCAACAACCAAGACGAATACACTGTTGTCATTGGCCTTCTGGCCGACGCTCAGCGTCATCATATTCGTCACCTTAGCATCTTCCTCGACTCTCAACTAGTCGTTCTCCAGCTCAACAATGTATACCATGTACGCGATCCATGCCTCTTTCGCAAATACCTGCAGGTTAGACTTTTATCTCGACATTTTGATTCCATTACATTTACACATATTCCAAGACAACTCAATCAAACAACAGATGAAATAGCTAACATGGTGTTAGATTGGCATATATCACATCAAACTACACATACATAAACATATCATGAAACACTGTCACAACATATATATAGAATGGACGTACTCAACTCATCAGCAAGAAACACATGTAGACAACATCGAGATCTCAAAAAGGTATACTCATGTATATATATATATATATATAAAGGCCCATCAGGCCATCCGAATGTTTACATACCAAAATAGACATATCCGCAGGCCAGCACAACACCTCGGTACAAAAAATTGTCTCACCAGCCTATATACAACAAAAACATATACATCATGGTGCCTCTATCGCACCACCACCTGCTCCTCCCTTAGGAGGTGGTGGCCCACCACCACCTTCCCCAGGCGGTGGTGGACCACCCACAGGACCCTCCTGCCCCGGTGGCAGGCGTCCACTCGTCATCGCTGCAAGCACTGCTGCTCGCCGCACTATGGCCCGCCATGGTGGAGGCACCCCCACACACTGCTCCAGGAAGCTCTCATCCTGGATACACGTCCACATGCCCTCAGGCACATCCTGCAACACCATCTCTAGATGATGGCGTATGTCATCAAAACCCACTCCGGCTGCCGCTGGAGGAGTGTGTGATGGCCCCGCACCAGGGTCATCGAACCGACGCTGCCTCGCCACCCTCTCCGGCTCTGTTGATCACCCCGCGACATCCTCCTACTGATGCCTCTCTCGTTGCGGTCGTCTCTCCGATTCTTGCTACGCTGATGATCTCTACATCTCCACCTCACGCCCGTGAGGTGCCACATCTGGACATGCAAAAAACGACAACAAAAGATAGTATCAACATCTATATCATATACATATGGACTGCTATCTCACAAAACAATAAAAATAAAAAACATACCAACATACAAAACGTACCTCAATGGTCAAAAACCTCCCCAGGAGGTAGCACCATGTTCGAGTCACCCAGGAAGTCCACCCCAGCATAGGGGTACTGAAGTATCACTTGCGGCATCTATCGCCATATCCATGCCACCTCTGCCGAGAAGAAGTGGCCACCTTCGCCACCACCATGGCGAACCAAAACTGTCGACCATCGCCTCAATCGCGGCTCTCATACCCCCGACATCTCCAGCATAACCCTCGGGCGCAGCATCATCACCCTCTCTAAAAACCAAGCCACTAAGATGGACCCAAAAGCAAACTCTCCTGCACCTGTGGACCAACAACGATCCAACTGCGCTACCATCCGCGCATGCAGCGTCAATCCCCATGAGAACTGCTCGCTGACCACCACTCTCTCCAGCACCAACAACTGACCACCACTAATCCGCTGGGTCGCAAGTGACCCATATATATGAACAATCATCGCCGCTATACAACGATGAGATAGGGAGTCTATGGCACTGATGCTCACCACAGTCCCAGACATAAAGTCCCGACCTGAGTAGTATCGCTCGCCAATCGTGACAAGGTTTGTATCCCTAGGCAGCACCACCTCTGCCGGTAGGGGCGTTCCCCAAAAGGGGAGCCCAGTCAAGAAATAAATATCCTCCACCGTAGTGAAGGGGATCTGCTCACCTCGTATGAGGAAGCAATGCAGCTCCGGACTCCACATATGGATCAGGAACTGCAATAAATACTTCTGTGCCCGTATCAATGGGCACTCAAATTTTTTTAGCAACCCACAGGTTTCCAAAGTAGCATGCACGCCAGGCCCCTCAATGGCCACGGCATCTCGTAACTGGGCCCAGTATCAATCGCGCCACCGCACTGGCATTGTCACCACGATCAACCTGCAGACAACACAGACCCTACGTCAACTCATGCAACCATCAATAGCATCAAGAAACACTCATTTTTTACCCTTCAACCTTGCCTCCTAGACGTGGTTTTTGTTACCCACAGGCGTGCACACATC
The DNA here is from genome assembly GCA_009831015.1 of Picea engelmannii. Lineage (NCBI taxonomy): Eukaryota > Viridiplantae > Streptophyta > Pinopsida > Pinales > Pinaceae > Picea > Picea engelmannii. Next base: position 211,878 of record ML777771.1, on the reverse strand, counting down.
CGCGCCTGTTCACTACACATGCGCGCATATATGTGCCCATGTACGCCGCACAGGTGCGCATCAGTGCGCACCTATTTTCCTCACAAGCGCGCTGTCAAGTGCACATGTTCACCCTACAGACACGCACAGGTGCGCGCCTGTCGCACCCACAGGCGCGCACTAGTGCGCGCCTGTTCAACTCACAGGCGCGCCCTTTGGGCGTGCCTTAAATTCTTCCTACCGCGCACCCATGCGCGTATATTCGGTGAATAGGCGCGCACATATGCTCTCCTTTCACCGAATCGCCCGCGCATGTGGGGCCCACACCCCATAAAAACCCCCTAAATATCCTTGTACGGCCCTCCGTACAAACCCTGCCCAGAAATTGAAAACCTATTTCTATGCAGGATGATCAGACCGCTAACCTGATACTCGCAACTCCTCAAACGGATGCCTCGTCCTCCCCCAATCTCCAAATCTCCTCTGAAACTGCTGGTCCACTCACTATTGCAGCAGGTACAAATGAGGTGGCAATGTGGGCCCTACAGCTATATATAGGCCTTTTTCCAAACTTCCACTCACCATTTCGAGAGCCCAAGGTGTCCATTTTTCAAACCGTCTTCAGCCACGGGATCAACATCTCGTCACCTACATCACAACAGTCCCGGGGCCACTTTTCATCCTGAGCCCCCAGGGCACCCTTTTTTCAGATCATGGTCATGTACGCCCGCGCATAGTCACATTTATCAAATACATGCTCATATCTTTGATTCTCTTCAGATATTGTTCACTTTGGGTATTTGGTTGTCATGTGTGAAGGTACTCGATCATCATTCATCAACACCACCCCTTCAGGTATATACTCAGCACTAGCATGTAGTCTTTCCCACTGTATCGCATTTACATTTCCAGTCACACCCTCTGATGTTGGCCTCTAGGATCCCCATTCCTGGCTCTGCAGTACCCACGCCTCCATTTGCACCTTCAATACTGTCACCCGGTAGCATTCTCACCCACATGAGTTGTCCCATTCATAGCACCCTTTGGCACTTTTGACACTCATGTTGTTTTTCATTACCCTTTAGGGATGGGAGTCCCGATAGTCTTTCATCATGTCGCGAATTAACCACATACTTCTTCTCCTCATTTTGCTAGCTTTCCCACACAGACTCCCAGATTATCTCTTCACAGTTCTATTTTTTTACCTGCACTTCCGCAGTATCATGAACCCTTCATTTCCTCCACACTCAATTTTCCCATCTGCGAACCTACCTTCATTTCACCTACCTCATACAGAAACTCACCAATGGGGCCCCCACCCTTCATCAATCTTCCAAACACATCATTCCCTCCTTGGGCCACCCATACCACACTGGGGCACCCGTTTCTGTATTTGTACATTTCTCCCCAATTATTCGTTATTTATTGTATAAACGCCTTTATTTCTAGTCATTACATTTTCTTTTGTCGTCACCGTTGGCGACTTGCTTCCTTTTTTGGCCACACACAACCCATGTCACCCTTGGTTGGAGCATTACTTATCATCTACCCTTGCCAGCATCGTCCATTTATTCAGAGCACCTCACAAGTCACTTACCTCTACCCTCTGAATTTGATCACCTTGTCCCGCCTCTGGCACAACTTATCACCAGTCTTGTCGTCCCCCTGACACTCGACCTTGTTACACAGTTGTGGCCATTTTTTATCTCATACATCCTCCCACCAAGGGCAGTCTTGAGTCTTCCCACTTCTTGACTTCGTCCATGTACCTCTGCCACTTCCTCACCTCAGTAGATTCCACGAAGCCCTTTTCTTCTAGGAGTCATGTTCCCCTTTCGTTGACATCAACCCAATTTTCCGGAAGGGTGACAGTATCTTGATTCTAATTCTCCATTCAATGAGAGATCTCGGACGACACAGGGTGAAACACCATTACTCCCTATTATCGTTGGCCCCCATAACATTTGACACCAACACTTCCTCATGTTATGGTGGGTCTTACTTTGCGACTATTGCAGTTATTTCTATCATTTGCCGAAGACCTCTGAACTTGGTAGGGCCATCAATGCCCGCATCATCGCCGATACTTATTACCGCGATCATTGCCTATTATTCAGAGTATGTTCCTTTGCAGAATTTTCTTCCGCCTTTATCATCACCGCCCTCGAGGGTGCTGCAGTTGTCTACACCAACACTTCGGTCATCTTTTTCAGAGTTACATAACACGAGCATGGGGCATGCCCGCCTCGTTTGTACACAGTTGTATATTTTACGCACCTTATGGAAGGTCGGGTTCTATCGGTTCCTTTCTCCTCCAAAGGATTCCTCTGAACGATCCCACAATTGCTCTATCTTACAACAACATTCTCAGTAGAAGAAACATTGATGGATTTCGGCTATACGTATGCTCCTAACCTCATCCATCAGGGGGCATATGTTATCACTAAAATTTCGTCCGCACGTGGCGACAAGAACTCAGCATCATCAAACAACAATGAAGTCATTCATGGCCCTGAATTAATCTTACAGCATTCAAAAAATCTCAAAAACTATACAAAGTAGTGAAAAATTGAAGAGCGCTTTACAGAAGTTGGGCACGCGCGCACATGCGCGGAACAAAAACTTACCATGTGCGCATATGCGCACGATGCATGGTTGTTAACGCAAAAAGCCGTGCACCTGCTAAACGACGCATTTATTGAAGTGGTCGGCCTCCCAACCAGTTATGGATCAGCTCCTAAGCCGATTTGACCCTCAAATCTGAGCGGAATCCGCATGGTAGGCTGGTCAAAGACCTAATAATGCCCTAAATGACCTCTTTTCATACTACAAGGCATTTACACAAAAGTCCAAAGAAATGCTATAAAAAGCCATGAATGCACCTCATTTTCTCAAGGAATTTCATGTAATGTTATGCTGCCTATATTGTTTTAAGGACTCCATCCTTGGCAATAACACATTGGCACCATTTCATTGAGCAATCCACCTCTCCATTGAGTGGATTTGCAGGGAGTTCTTTCATCACCATTTTCATTCTTCTTGTTGTAAGGAGAACAAGCTTGTGAGAGTCCAAGAGCCTTCCCTTGGAGGAAGAAGGGACTCATAGTCCCCTTTCTTCTTGGTGCTTTGATTTCATCAATAGATCAGCCTAAAAATCATTGGTGATATTGGTCTTTTTGTTTTGTTATCTCTATATTTCCATGCTTATAATTTTAGTTTGTATTAGTTTAATTCTTGCTTATAGTTTTGTTTTTCTTTCTCCAACTCTTTCCTCTACAGTTGTCCTACCCAGCAAGACCCAACTGGGCATGCAAGCACCTCTTATTTTCTCACCAAGGTGACGAAAAGGGTGCAAACAAAGAGGTTAGACCTTAGGAATGTCTTCAACACAAGATTTTTTACCCACTATGTTTGTAATTTTATCATCTATATAATTGAGATAAATCAAAAGTGATCATGTCTACTCATCTAGTTGATAGCTACATAATGATATATTAATTAGATATTGATTTTATGTGATAATTGAAATTACCCCTAATGATAACTTTTGTTTCACATGTCAACTAAATCTATCAGTTTTCTTTCATTCATTATTATAGAAAATGAGGTCCACATATCATTTTCTATGATAATGATAAGTTATATTTAACTTGTCAACTAGATTTATGAGTTTTCTTTCATCCATTATTATAGAAAATGAAGTCCCCCTATCATTTCCTATAATTTTATTGTCATGAAGTGGTAGGAAAAATTGTGAAACTATTAATGATAATAAATAAAGGTGTTCCCATTGAATACCTTTAGTTTTTCATTAAATGCCTCTAATTTTTCATGTCTAACATTTCCTCATCTCTAATTTCCTAAATTATGCCTTTTTTCCATGCTAATCTTCTTCCTCAATTATGTAAGATACTCGTTCCTCCCAAAGATTTATGATGACAATTTTAAAAACATGATCCTTCATTCATACATGAAAGGATATGGAATTCTTTGCATTAGAAACATTCCTCATATTTTGTTACATATATGTGATTTTTAACAAGTTTTGGACAAAAGTTAAATGAGGATGTGTGTGGTTTTATTTCAATGTTTATAGTCAAATAATACATGTATTTTTATGGGCCATAAATAGGCATGAGTTATATAGAACATAACAAAAATAGTTATTCCATATTGTGATCTTGACATATGAAAACGTGCATGCATTATTTGTAAGCCAAAATGGAAATATTGTTGATTTGTTATTGAAATAAAATTGATGGTGTGGTGTAAAACCAGAGCAAATTATTAATTTTAATTATCCACTGTGTTAAGAATCTATGAAAGAAATGATTAAGTGAGTGCTAAGGGTGGTGAGGAAGTTAATGATGTTAAATTTGATGGTGTTAGGACCATTGTAGGAAAATGTCTTAGTAATAAAATAGATTTTTACCATATGACAACAACTAGATATATAGTGATGTGTCGCTTAGACAATGTCTTCACTCCCTTACACGTAGTATCTCACGAGTCAGATATTATAAAAGATTAGTGTAAACAACATTGAATATGTTATTGATGCCTTCGACAATTTTCTTGATAAAGTAGGAAATCTCACACTTCCTTTCTCCTCATTTTACTTTCAATAATAAATCTAAAATAATATTTAGATACCTATCTTTTATAGTCTAACAATATTGATTTTCTATGAATGGGGATCGTCTCCTAGATCATGGATAAAGAAAAAAGTACAATCAATTACTCCACATCTTTATTTTAAAAAGATCATTGGCTATACACATAACCCTAAATCATCACAAAGCACATATAAATGTATCTTTTATTTACAGGTGAGGTATGCAAATTATTTTGGTGATTGGTCAATTACATATAAATCTCAACTCTCGATTTATATTTTTTTTTTATGAAAGACGAGAACATTATTCCCAAATAATTTATTCTAAGGATCCCATGGCATGCATAGGGCACATAACCAACACAAAGGGAAAAGGGCCTATAAAGGGAATTACTATCCTATAAATTTGACATAACCAACACAATGGGCCTATAAATGGAATTACTATCCTATAAATTCGAGATGATAATTATTTTAATATTTCGATTGACATTTATGTGCCACATAGTTTAGATGATTATTTAAGTAGATGATTATTTAAGTTTGAAGGATTTTATACTAAGATTTAAGGTATTGTGTTTCAAGACATGACTTATGTATCTAAGTTAGAGACATATTAGTTTTTGTTTTTTCACAATTCATAAGCAATGCATAGTTTCCTTAACTTGTAGATTCCCCAAATAAGAATTTCCTTAACTTGTAGATTCCCCACTTCTTCATAGTTTGGGGCAATGTTAAGCAATAAATCGCATCAAGCTTCCATCCACAATTTCCTTTGACTCCATATCAACCAACATAAATGGTTGGTATGTAGGCATTCGTTGAATTAATTTGTTAAGGGAAGGGTTGATGTGCATCCTCAACATAGGGATTATAATTTTCTATTTTAAGTAAGATAGGCCTCTACCTTGAAGCCCATACTGTATCTTAGAATGAAATCTAAATTTTCCTCATTCATAGGATGAGTTAGTGACCTTATCTCAACATCGACTCCTTGTTCCATTAAAATACAATGTTTAATTTTCTATGCTCCACTTCATTGTTAGTTTCTCTGGGTTTACTAGGTTTTGAATCAAATTGTTTTTCTCAACATCGACTCCTTGTTCCATTAAAGTACAATGTTTAATTTTCTATGCTCAACCTCACTTTTTGTTGCTCTAAATTTACTCATTTTTTAATCAATTTTTTTAAAACATGGAACGTATCCTTTCAAATTCATATTTGATTATTCCTTGTTATTGTTCTCAATATGACAATACTATTTCTCAATATCTTCTTCAAATGTATCTTCCTTAAAACTTAATTTTCATTTACTAACTTGAATGTGTTTCCCAAGCAACTCGGGAGTCATGTAAGTTTTGGCCTGAGGGTCTGTGTATTCTCTATTACCTTTATGTTGATCCGATTGAATTATCGGTCCCTTCATCATGGAGTGAAAATGACATTCATGTGAACGAAAAATGAGAAATTAATCCTTTCCTTTTGTTAGCGATATTTCTTGTATAGGGGGGGTAGAATGCATAAAAGGGGTAAAAACCCACTTGTCCAAAGTTTCGGGCTACAATGCGCCCGTGGTAAGCAGCAAGCAAGACCGGGTGGTCCAGATTTGCGCGCCCAGATCGACGGCGCACAGCGAATTCCGGACCCCCCTTGCCTTTCGACCTTTAAGCGAGGGAGGGGGGGGTTCGGAATCGGGGGCGCACCTCTCCGACGGTCCAGATGAGTGCGCCCGGATCAATGACGATGAAGATCATTCCGGACCCCCCCCGCCTTTCTACCTTTAAGCAGAGGGGGGGGGGGNAAGCAGCTTCCTACGGCTGAGATTTTAGTGCTCAGATCCACGACGCCAAGGCAGCCACGTCCTTCTCAGTTGCCCTGTCTTTAACCACGGGTGGGCCCTTTCTCCCATCGTCACACCTTCCTTTCCACCTCTCCCTTGCTTCCGTGTGTCATCTATTCGCCTCCCCATCTCTGCCCAGGTGGCCCATATCCCGTCCCGTTGTCCAGTCACCACCTGCCGCATATCCTGCTCCTTTTCCACGTCATCCTCTCACTCGAAGGCGAATCCTTCCGTCTTCTTCCCCCCTTTTCTCCATTTGATGTCCTCCGTCATCTTCCTCTCATCTCGTCACTTCTCCCATATGCCCTTATAACCCGACGTCTCCGTTCCTGTCATGCGCCTCACCCTCCACGCTGGCCTCTGTACCTGTCCCTCAAGCTATTCAGTTATTCCAGGTGGCAGCGCGAGAAGTCGTCCATATCCCGAAGTGC
>ML777771.1:174487-188601 GCA_009831015.1 Picea engelmannii | reverse complement strand
CTTATTTCTGAAGAAATTGTTAAGAAATTAAAGTTGGAAACAATTCCACATCCTAAGCCATACCCTCTTGGTTGGATATGTGATAATGATAAGTTACAAGTAACAAGAAGGTGTAAACTTAGGTTTTCTATCACTGCAAATTTCATTGATAAGGTAGAACTTGATGTTATTCCATTGGATATCTGTGGTATTGTGTTGGGAAGCCCATATTTGTACGATAGGAAAGATATTTTCCATCATCATGAGAATACGTATCATTTGTTTAAGAATGGAGTAGAGTACATTGTTAGAGCCCATACAAAGAAGATGAATTTATCACTTATAAATGCGGGACAAATGAAGAAATTAGTCAATGCTAGTAAGAATTTTGTTCTCTTAATGATTAAACCTAAAGATGATATTGAAAACGAAGCATTTCAAGGTTGTGATACAAAGTTGAAATCCGATCTATTTGAGGTTGTTAATCAATATGATGAAATGTTTAAAGAACCTAAGGGATTACCTCCGAAAAGGGGAGTCCAACATGAAATTCAATTGCAACAAGATAGTCCTCTTCCAAACATCGGTATGTACAGAATGTCAGTTATGGAAAATGCTGAGATTAAAAAACAAATTCAAGAGTTGCTCGACAAAGGGGTTATTGTACCAAGCTCATCGCCACATGGATCTCCAATTGTGTTAGTGCCAAAGAAAGATTGTACGTGGCGTATGTGTGTTGATTTCAGGGCTTTGAACAAAATTACAGTTAAGAATCGTTATCCTCTTCCTAGAATTGATGATTTGCTTGATCAATTAAAAGATGCTAAATATTTTACTAAGTTAGATTTAAGAAGCGGATATCATCATATCAGAATTGCTGAGGGAGACACATGGAAGACAACTTTCAAAACTAATCAAGGTTTTTTTGAATGGATGGTAATGCCTTTTGGACTTTGCAATGCACCTGCTACTTTCATGAGAGTTATGAATGATGTCTTAAGGCATTTTCTGTATGATTGTGTTATTGTCTACTTGGATGATATTTTGATCTTTGGAAAATCTCGTGAAGAGCATGTTAAACATGTGAAACAAGTTTTGGATGTTTTGAGAAAAGAAAAGTTGTTTTTGAAGTTGTCCAAATGTGAATTTGGAAAAACTTCACTTATTTACTTAGGACATATTATTGGTGGAGGTGAATTAAAAATTGATCCCTCCAAGGTCAAAGTCATTTTGGAATGGACCAAGCCCAACAATGTGACAGAGGTAAGAAGTTTTTTGGGAGCAGCTCAATATTGGAGGAAGTTTATTACTAACTTTTCTTCCATTGCAGCTTCATTACATGCAGTGACAAGTGTCAAGCAAGTTTTTCAATGGGGAGGAAAGCAACAGAAGGCTTTTGATACTTTGAAAGAGAAGATCAGTTCAACGCCTATTGTTTCACTTCTGAGTTTAAGACAACCTTTTGAAATCCAAATAGATGCAAGAAATTATGCAATGGGAGTTGTTTTTCTACAGCATGGTAAGCCCATTTGTTTTCATTCTGAGACTTTTAATGGTGTCGTGATTAACTATCCTAATTATGATAAGGAATTGTATGCATTGGTACAAAGTGTGAAAAAATGGAAACATTATTTATTGGGGAAAGAAACCATTGTTCACACCGATCATCAACCACTGCAATACTTACAATCATAGACAAAGCTACAAGAAGCTAGGCACTTCAGATGGATGGGTTTTTTTCAATAGTTTCACTTGGTTATCAAGTATAAAAAGGGAATTTATAACAAAGTCGTTGATATGCTTTCAAGGCCTATTATTAGTGCTTCAGTTATTCTTAAGCATAGTCCTATCATGCATGAAAGTTATGTAGAGCAATATGATTTAGATACTGATTTCAAAGAAGTATATGAAACTTTTTACCACTCTAACCATGTTGAAGAATTGGATTACCATGTGCATGATAATATTTTGTACCATCTTGGCAAGTTGTGTATTCCATAGGGGGAAAGAATCAACATTATAAGAGAAGTGCATTCTTCACTTATTGCTGCTCATTTTGGTGTAGGCAAGACAGTGGCTAATTTGAAAAGATACTGCTACTGGCCTAAAATGAATGAAAGTGTTTCAAAATATGTTCGAGGATGTTCGTTATGTGCCACAAGTAAACCTAGCAATCGAAAGTTGGGTTTGTATACTCCACTTCCAGTTCCTTCTCGTCCTTGGGAAAGTATTTCCATGGATTTTGTAGGTGGTTTACCTATGTCGAGACGAAATCCTGATTATCTTTATGTTGTGGTTGATCAATTTAGAAAAATGTGTATTTTGATGCCTTGTACTAAGCATGTTACAACTGAAAAAATGGCACAAATTTTCTTTCAAAATGTTTGGGTGCATTTTTGATTGCCTAAATCCATTATTTCTGATCGGGATTCTCGATTTGTTGGAATTTTTTGGTCGAGTTTATGGGCAGTCATGGACACCAAACTTAAAAAGAGCACAGCTTTTCATCCACAAACAGATGGTCAGACATAGGTGGTAAATCGAACAGTGGTGCATCTTCTTTGTGCTTATTGCAGCAAGCATCCTAAACTTTAGGATGAGCATTTACACTACATTCAACATGCTTACAATCATGCTAAGCAATCTTCGACTCAAACGTCGCCATTTGAAGCATGTTTTGGCTATTTGCCCAAATCTCCTTTAGATTTTATCTTTGGGAAGGATATTCCTATCGATGGTCAATATGACATCGATAGGGAAGAAAAGTTCATTGAACAAATTTAGTCAATACATCAAGTCGTGCAAGAGCAGTTGGAAAAGAGTCAAGCCAAGTACAAAACGAGACATGACAAGCATCGTGTTGATCACAATTTCCAAGTTGGAGATGAAGTTTGGCTTTACATCAGTAAGGAGAGGCTTAAAGGAGAAGGTAAAAAATTGAAACCAATTCGATATGGTCCTTTCAAGATTATCGACAAGATTGGTAACAATGCCTTTCGTTTAGATTTGCCTCCTTATATGAAAATGTATGCAGCTGTTAATGTTGAGAATTTTAAATTGTATGAACCTTCGTTGATTGATGATCATGGAGAGCATGTTCAGATTCCTTCTATAGATGATTTTTCCACATAATATCTTACAGAACTGCATGAAGACACCATCCTTGATAGGAGAATGCGAACTTCAAAATGAGGAATTGTCGAGTATCTTCGAGTTGGAAGGGTGAGGGAACTATACCCTCATCTTCACATAGAATAAATATAGTCTTTTGGAGGTCCAAAAGATTCCCAATGGGGACGTGTGATCAGGGGATCAAATTTTGCTCAAAAATTCAAAGTTCTCATAATCACTTCAAAACAAACAGGAGCATATCCCTCGTCGTTACGAACCCAACACAACTCATTTGGGTTCAAACGGACATCGGGAGTGAGAGATATCGTGATTTGTTCGAATCATCAAACAGGTAAAAAAAAGGACGTTGACTAGGCAGTCCATACAGGTTGATGTGGCAGAGGCCGTACAGGTGACGTGGCATGATGTACTTTGAAAGGGAAGCTAGTGACATGGCAATCATCTATTGGCAGATATGGTCGAATCACAATGCAAGACGTGGCATTTATTGAATGAATGGTGTGGTGCCATGTGGCCCAATCATGGGTTGCCACGTGGCACCATTGTATTGGTTATTGGTTCAAAACTTTATGGAGTCCATGGGATTCAAACCCCGGACCTCCCCACCATGTAAAGTCTTAACAAATTCCACCTGACCAACATACCACGTGTTTTTTCCTTGCTATATGAGTGGGTTTATATACATTTAAATTTGTATTGTTTAAAGTTTGGTGCGGGGGTCGGGCTGGGGCTTAGCCCTAGCCCGTGGTTATATCACCCATATCATATGACCATATCATATGACTCTAGTGCATTGGGCGTGCGTTCATTTTGGGTTTTTAATTTGTGGTTTAAAATGGTTGAACGACCTGCCACATGTTACGGTTCTATTTGCCTATGGGACGGAGCCCTTTTTAAAAATGCACATGGTCACATGCCCATACGACTTCAGACTTGGCGGTTAGGGGCTAGGTGCACCCGTAACCGTCCTATAGTTCGCATCGTTTGTATGGTTTCATTCGGTGATGGGTTTTTACGCCTTAAATGGCATGTGTGCTAGGTTGAATGTACAAGGGTGCAATTTGTAGATGCAGAGACAACAAGCTTGAAGGGGGGACTTCCAGGAAGCCTAACTTCTTCGTTTTTTGGCCAAATGAGGTGCCAAAAAAGCCCAGCTAGGGGTTTTTGGATGCTCTGAAGCCATTGGAGTAGTCTGTTTGTCATTTTGAGCATTGTAAAGCACTTTTTTGAGCACTTTGAGAAAATAATACTAATGATCCATTGGAAGCTGGACCAGGAGATGTAGTCCAAGAGAGGGGTGAACTCCTTTATCATTTTCTATGTTATGTGTTTATGTTCATTGATTATGTTGATGTTTATATGCATCTTAAATGAGTAAATCCTATTAATGATGTGTTGCAAAGTTGATCCATTTTATTTTAACACATAAACTTTACTTGAAAATATTTTCAAGATTAGAAGTCTTCTTCATTTTTAGATCAATCAATTAAATTGTTGAAGTATTATTTTAGATTAATAACGCCTAAGTTGGGGACTTCACAATGTAAATTGTAATCCTGATTGAAAAACATGACTACTTTGCGCATGAATTGGAATTGATAATTAATTTGTGCCATGTATTAAAAGATATGTATCGAATGTTTGGATGTGATTTGATTACATGAGATCCTCGATAAATGTCGATGTGTAATCAATTTAGCAATTAGATTACTTGTGCTCCTTTAAAATGTAGAGGGGTGATAAATTAAGTAAATATATCATTTGTGCGCCATCATATAAATGTTGATCAATTATGCATTATCAACAACACTGATGTATAACGATATGTGTATAATTTACTATTGCTTCCCTTAAATTCATGTATGATTGGTTGAGTAGATAGCTTGGTTGTGCCATGAGATAAATTGATAGTTTTCTCTAGTGAAATGAATAATTAATAATTGATGAATGATTGAGTTATAAATTTACCTTGCGCCATGGATTATGTTGTGATTAAATTATTGGATTTCTTGCACATTGGATTAATGATGGATATAAAATGATTTAGCTTGATTACCCATGCGCCTTGCAATAATGGTGATGCATTATTAGTTTAGTAACAAAATGTACTTACACACCTTAATTTAAGTGGGCATGTGATTGCTTCATCATTATTCTTTTGCACCTTGAATTTAAATGTTAACTAATCGTGAGTCATGAATTTATTAGATATATAATGGATTTGCTAACTAGATTTCTCTTACACTTTTACTTAAGTTGACTTGTGATTGTTCTAGAATTGTTTTACTCTCACACACATCGAACATTTAATTGTTGATGTATGACTCATAATGATATTGATTACCCCTGTGCCATGAGTAATTGATGAATAAGATTGATGGATTGATGAAATGGATGATCATTGATGATGTTGGTTAGCTAGTTGCTTGGATTGATTGTGCTAGTGGGATGTAGACACCTCCTTTCTCCTTAGAACAATCGACAACCCTGAGACCTTCAATGGTTAAAATCAATTGGAATGTGGGATTTTGAATTACTTATGTGTCCTGGAGGTCCTAACCTTGCAGGGTAGGTTGGGCAAGTAGTCACTTCATATTCATTATCTTATTGAATGTTTTTGTAAATTGTTTCAATATAATTATGATTTGTTAACCTGCTACGCTATTTATTTATATGTGTCTCTATCCTTTGTTAACATCTTGAATGCGTCGTTAGTGATTCCATGATGAGTAGTTAGTACTTATTTTTCTTATGATATTGTTGAGTAGGAGATGATGTGATCATGTGTTGATGATAATTTATTAATTAAAAAAAATTGTTCCACTACGCTCGAGATGTCACGCATAATTGCCTACCAAAATTTTTGTTTTGGATATAATTGCAGACTACAAAAGTGCATGTGTAAGGATGAAATTCCTATGAATTCTTAGCATTGAATGAACAGGGAATTGCAAAAGGATTAGAAAACATTCTGTTAGTATGAGAGTTGTAGATGAGTTCCCATAAGAGTTACCAAATTTTCTGCTCGAAGGAAAGATGGAATTTACCATCGACTTAAAACCTAGAATTGAACCAATAGAAATAATGTTGTATCTGATGTCAATGCTTAAGTTAGAGGAGTTGAAAATGCAACTAAATGAGTTTTTGGACCTAAGTCGTATATGTCCAAGTGTGTCACCTTGGGGTGCACCTATTATTTTCATACGGAAGAAGGATGGGTCATGGAAACTCTGTATTGACTACTGTCAATTGAACAAGGGAATGATCAAGAACCAATATTCATTGCCAAGAATAGGTGATTTATTTATCAAATGAAAGGCACGATGGTGTTATCAAGGGCCGATTTGAAATCAAGATTTCACTAGTTACTAATCAAAGAGGAAGACATTCCTAAGACTGCATGCAAGACAAGCTTCGGGCATTACTAGTTTATCATTTTACCATTTGGACTGAAAAAAAACCCAGGGTTATTCATGATATTGATGAATGGGGTGTTGATACAGGTGGATATCGCTAGCCACCCACCTTTTCAACTGGATCAAAACAATTTTCTGGCAATTTTGGTAATTTACTATTTTTAGCAGTTTTCACTTTCAAAGTCGTTTTGAGGCCCTAAATGATGTTTTTTTTTTAGAAAACAGGTTTTCAATATCTAATTTACATATATATTGTGCCTAAAATGAATATCCTTGAAGATACCTTTCCAACAGGCTATCATACACCTACAACAGAGATCGTATGCAAAAGTTACGACCCCGAGAAGTTGATGTACTAACTTACCCAAATGGGGCTCACATGACTTTTGGTGCTTCATATCCTAGGGTTAGGTTTTGGGATGTATAGGGTTTTTGGCATTCCTTCTTATGGTAAAAATTACCTCATATCGTCATTATAATAATCTTATTGCGAATGAATGCATTCCTTAAATCTGTTCTCTGAGATAATCCGCCACCATTCCTGGAAGCTTATTTCCGCTGCATTTTACAGTTTTATCTTATTTCATTATTGAATAGAAAACTAGTTTTACTGTATCTCTATTATTCTGTGTTAAGAACCTATTAATAATATGTATTCATTTCATTCTGGTCATAAAATTTGGATCAGTGGTTTTAGAGCAGTCTCCTCCTTGTCGTCTTAATGCATGTCCCCAACGAGGTTGGAGTACAAAGAGTTGGGACTTGAGCTTGTTTCTCTTGAGAACAAAAGTTGTCGCATGCCCAAGCGGCCTCTCATGGAAGGATAAAATAAATATGATGGGATAGGAGATCCTTTCAAACTGTTTATTGAGGAATCCCTCACGCAACAGAGGAATGTGATGATGGATAATTTCACGCAAATCCTTCGGCGGCTACCAACGAGCGACACATCTTCTCTAAGCAGAGGCGCTGCCCCCTTCAACGTACAAATAAACTTCAATATTCCTATATTTGAAGGTTATATAGATGCGAATGATGTATACAAGTGGTTGAATCTACTAGAAGGTTAGTTTTCTATCCATAACTTTTCAAATAGAGAAAAGATTACTTTTGCGCTCCTCAAAGCCGTTCTGCATGTCAAATATTGGTGGGAAACTTTCTATGGGAAAAAGGAACCAAAAGAAACCTCATTATTTACAGTCACAACCACCTGGGAATCCTTTAGGGTTGTTATTATGGAACAATACTACCTTGTTAGAAGTTATGATGACTTGTATAATAAATGGACCACATTGCAGAAAGAAAGAGACCAAGCAATGCCAGATTTCACAAATATATTTCATACCTTGTGCACCAATCTGGGTATCAAAGATTCAGAGTGACATCCGATGCTTAAGTATCGAGGTTCTCTGTATAGATACATCTAGACCAAAATGGAATTTCTTGGCATCTCATCCTTGGGCACGACCTACCAATATGCTGTCAAAATCAAGCAAAAGCTCAAACAAAAGATAGGACAATTTGGGCCTGGGAACCCCTCACAAATAAGGCCAGGAAAGGGTGGCCTCAACCCACAGAACAAAGGACAAAGAAAATATGGACAGTATTAGGAAAACCAGTCCAAGCCACAAGAAATGAAGGACATCGGAAAGACAAAGAAAGATACCGAGAAGTGGTGCCTTCCATAAGAGCCATTGGCATAACACTATTGATTGTCACTCAAAGAAGTCATTGGTGGTAGAAGTGAAAGCCTATGATTCAGATGCAGATTTTGACTCTGAGCCAGAACTAGAAAGTGGAACACGAATCATTGACGCAAAACCTAGTGCCACCATTGCTACCACCAAGCTCTATCCTGGTGAACCAGACGAGCCAGAAGAAGGAGAGCACCTCTTCCATTCATAGATGTGGGTAAAATCCACCCCGCTGCACTTCATCGTTGATAGAAGTAGCTAGAAGAACCTCATCTCAAAAGAGGTCACTAAGCATCTGGCCCTATCGATAACACCACACCTGCAACCCTACACCATTGGATGGCCTTGCCAAGGAAGTGATCTCTGCGTCAGCCAACAGTGAAAAATATCATACGAAATCAAGCCCATCAAAGACGAGGTATTGTGTGATGTTTCTCCTCTCGAAGTTTGTGATGTTCTTTTTGGCCAACCTTATTTATGGAAACGTCATGTTGTATATGAGTCTAGGCCTCGTAGTGTTATTATTACTTTGAATAGGAAATTGTACAGGATACCCGAGGCAATCCTACCTAGTGTTATTTCCTTGATCTCTGATAAGCAATGCAAGAAGGTCATCTCTTAGACAGGGAATTTTGTATTCTTCGTGATTCACTCTTAGAATAAGTGAAAGATCAGAGTGACATCCAAGTTCTCTGTGGACGAACTCTCCACATAGCAGAAGCAAGTAGATAAGGTTGTGGAAGAATACTCATATATCTTCTCCTTACCTATCGAGGTACCTTTGCACTGCCAGGTCAAGCACCTAATCAATCTGACCCCCGACGCACCGCTACCCAATGGTCTAGTCTATCGATTCTCTTTGTTAGAGAATGAGGAGATCAAGTGACAAATACAAGAACTGATCTACAAGGGGCACATCTGTCCCAACTCATGATCTTGCGGGAGCCCAATCGTGTTGGTATAGAAGAAATGTGTAATCTTGTGACATTGCATTGATTATCGGGATTTGAATAAAATCACAGTAAAAAACTGGTACCTAATTCCCTAAATTGACGACCTCCTTGATCAACTCACGGGGTCCAAATACTTCAGTAAGATTGATCTAAAGTATGGCTACCACCAGGTCTCGATAGAAAAAACATATGTATGGAAGACCTCCTTCAAGTCAAAGGAAGGCCTTTTTGAATCGTTGTTCATGCCCTTTGGTTTGACAAATGCTCTGACCACTTTCATGAGGATGATGGACGATATCTTATGACCATTCACCAATACTTTTGTAGTTGTGTATATAGATGACATTCTCATTTACAACAAGACTTGGGGTGAATACTTGTAGCATATTCATCAGGTTCTGCACACCCTTAGGCAACACAATCTATACGCCAACTTGAAAAAATTCTCCTTCGGCATGGACAAAGTCCATTACCTAGGCTACATCATTGATAGGCTACATCATTGATCAAACTGGCATACATGTGGATCCAGCCAAGATCCAAGTCATCTTTGAGTGGCCAACCCCAACCACACTCACTGAGCTTCAGATCTTCTTAGGCCTTTCCAATTTCTACCACAGGTTCATGTTGGGATTATCCCATATTGCATGGGCCCTCAGCCAAATAACCAAGGGTAATGGTAAGGAAAAATTTGCATGGGTTCAATCCCACCAAGAAGCGTTCAATGATTTGAAGCAACTCTTATGCTCATCCCTAGTACTTTCGCTACCATACATGCATCATCCCTTTGATATCGAGACAAATGCTTCACACTATGCTGTGGGCATTGTTCTCACTCAGCGCAGCCACCCCATGGCCTATCATAGTGAGACACTATCCGATGTTGTCCGTAAGTACCCTACATATGACAAAGAAATCTACTCCATTGTGCAAGCCTGGAACTAGTGGAGACATTACATTCTTGGGAAGGAGATAGTCATCCACACCGATCATAAGCCACTTTAGTTCATGCAAATATAAGGAAAATTGTAGAATGGTCGCCATAAAAAGTTGTCCACATACTTGCAACAATTCCACCTCAACATCAATTATAAAACATGAAGCACCAATCGCTTCGTTGATTGCCTCAGCAGACTGCCAGTCGCGGCACTCACCACAGTGCTAGACTCTTGCGGCCATGAGACCTCTTGATGGCCCCAACTCTATGAGACAAACCTGGACTTCACCACCACCTACCAAATGTTGGGTGCAAACGTATTTGTTGATAATTTCCATCTTCAGGATGGGTTGTTGTGTCATCTGGGCAATATCTGTGTTCCATCAAGTGAGGGAGCGAAGATGATTTGGTAAGACCACTACATTCAGGTGGAAGGACACTTCATCGTCGAAAAGATAATGGCTATTCTACAGAAACATTTCTACTGGCTGAAACTTTGACATGAGGTCAACAAGTATATCAGGTCCTACACTACCTGTGCTATTTCCAAACCAACCACTAAGAAATAGGGCCTGTACACCCCTCTTCCTACTTGTGACAGGCCATGGGAATCCATCTCAATGGACTACATGTCAGGCCTCTCATCCACCAAGCGAGGAAATGATTATGTTTTTTTGGTTGTTGATCGCTTTTCTAAGATGGTGATTCTGGTTTCCTGCAAGAAGAGCATCACAATAGAGGCCACTACCAAGATCTTCTTTGAATGATTCTGGGTACATTTTGGACTCCCATAAACCATTGTCTCATATTGGTACAGTCGATTTCTTAGCACATTATGGTTGAGCCTCTGGTTACTGATGGACACTAAGATCACCAAATCCACGACCTTCCACCCCTAGACAGATGGCCAAACCGAGGTCGTAAATCAAATGATTGTGCATATCCTTCGCATGTATAATTCAAATCATCCTCGCACATGGGATGAGATCCTTCCCTATGTCTAGCATATCTACAACCAATCACTGCTAAGCTCAACCAGCCACAACCCCTTTCAGGTGGGGTTGGGATTCCAACCATTGGGTCCCATAGATGTTGCACTTCCCCTTGCGATCACTTAGACCGACTCATCTCCTTCCTCAACTGAAGCTGAAAAAGCCACTCAGTTCATTTATTAGATCCATCACATCTTCCAATAGGTTCAGGATATCCTCCATAATTCCAATGACAAGTACAAACAATGCCATGATCAACATTGGGTGCCACGTAAGTTTTGGGTGGGTGACAAAGTTTGGTTGCACTTGCAGAAATAATGCCTTATAGGAACCCATAGGAAGATTCGCCCACCCTATTATGGGCCATACACCATCACCAAGGTTGTGGGGGATAATTCTTTTGATCTCAACATTCCTGCTTTCCTTGGCCTGCACCCAGTGTTCAATGTGGATCTCCTTCATCATTATTTCCAACCATTAATGGACAGCTGAGAAGTAGAAGAATAGCTGAAACCAACAAAGCTCAAACCTGACTGCATAAAATAGGCATCCAATGATCAGATTTTGGACACACATATTAAGGGCACTCAACAACAAAGGATCCATCTTTATCGAGTCGTCAAAGCAGGGAAACTCTTGCTCCAAGGCAAGTGGCTCACCCGGGGAAAAATTCAACAGAAATTTCCTCATCTGATAGGGGACATCAATGCAATGGATACCATTTCTTCCTAAGGAGGGAGGATTGATCCAGGTGGATATCGGTGGCCACCCACCTTTTCCACCTAGATCAAAACAATTTTTTTGGTAATTTTGGTAATTTACTACTTTTAATAGTTTTCACTTCTGGAGTGTTTTAGAGGCCCTAAACAATTTTTTTGGGGAACACAGGTTTGAAATATGGAATATCCTTCTATATTTCACCTAAAATGAATTTCCTCGACGATACATTTCCAATGGGCTATCATACGCCTAAAACGAAGATTGTATGCAAAAGTTATGACCCCGAGAAGTTGATGTACTAACTTACCCAAACAAGGCCCACATGACTTTCGATGCTTCATCTCCTAGGGTTAGGTTTTTGGATGTCTAGGGTTGTTGGCATTCTTTCTTACGGTAAAAAGTCCCTGAGAGCCTCAATTTAATCATCTTCTTGTGAATGAGCGTTGTCGTCACATCTCTTCTCATAGATAAGTCGCCACCATTCCAACAAGCTTGTTTCCACTGCATTTTACAATTTCAGCTTATTTCATTATTGAATAGAAAAACAGTTTTACTGTATCTCTTTTATTCTATGTGAAGAACCTATTAATAATCTGTATTCATTTGATTATTATCATAAAATCCAAATCATGTCTTCCTCGAATACTTGGACAAGTTTGTTCAAGTATTCATTGATGACATATTGATATATTCTTGGATGATGGAAGAACATGTGGAACATTTGCACTTGGTACTAGAATGTTTACAAGAAAACAAGTTATACAAGAAACTATCGAAATACTCTTTTTTATAAATTGAGGATTTATTATTTGGGGCAAGTTATCTATGGTGAAGGCATCACTCTTGATCCAACGAAGGTAGAGGATATTATGGAATGTCTTGCACTGACGAACGTACCAAAAGTACATAGATTCATAGGTTTAGCTGGGTATTATCAATGATTCTTCGAATCCTTTTTGAAGATAGAAAATACGGTCATGGAATTGCAGAAGAAAAACAAGAAGTTTCTATGGACTGAGAAATGCGCAGAATCATTTCGAAGGCTCAAGGAGATGTTTACGAAAATGCCGATACTAAAAGTCCTTGACATGGATGAGGACTTCTTAGTATGCACAGACACATATAAGGAAGGCTTAGGTGGAGTATTTATGGAAGATGGTCGAGTGATCACTTACATCTCAAGGAGGTTAAGAAAGCATGAGGAGAACTACATGACACATGATTTGGAGTTGTTGACCATTGTGTATGCCCTGAGGGTATGGAGGCACTACCTGATTGGATGGAATTTCGAAATCAAAACTGACCACTCTAGTTTGCAACACATTTTTATGCAAAGTGACTTGAATGCATGACAAAGGCGTTGGTCAGAACTACTTAATGAGTATGATTTTGAGATTACCAACATAAAAGGGACAATGAACACACTGGAATATGCATTGAGTTAGAGACCGTGCATATTTTCGGTGATACCTCTTCAGATGAATCTTTGAGAAAATATTCTAACTATACACCATGACGACGACTTGTATAAATAGGTTAAGTAAAATATGAGACAAGACACCATGTTGGTGCCAAATTTTGTGGGATTTACTTTGGAAAACGATGTATTAATGAGATATAATAACCGGATTTACGTACCTCCTAACGACGAGTTGAGAATTTTGATATTAAACAAGCAGTGTACATTACTTACCCATGAGACACGAAGATTAGGGAAGACCTTAAATCCTTATTCTTTTGGAAAGGAATGGATGCAGACATTGTATACTACGTGGCGAGATGTCTAGAATTTCAGCAGGTGAAGGTTGAGCATTGACATTCAATATGATTACTACTGTTGATTAAGGTTGGTTGCCATTGATGTCAACCCTTGAAGAAAGACCTGTAGCACAAAGTTTTGGGTAATGGACCCAATAGTGTTTGATGTAAATATGACTCATTATTGTTTTTTCATGGTTGATAAGAAGTAAATATGGATGAACTCCAAAGTGGTCCCCTTATGGTGAAAGCCCTCATGGGAAGATGCTTTGTGGAGTAAGAGAACCCATGCTTAATTATGGAATAATGAGATGAAGGAAAGTGAATTTTCCAGGGAACATATCCTAGATGGATAGTTCTTGTCATGTCATTTCTGGTGGTATGTGGAAAGTCACATAATTCCTCACGGTTAGAGAGTTATGGCCATGAGAAGTTGGAGACCCCAGGTTTGGGTAATGGACCCAAGTTTGTTTGATGGATAACGGTATGAGTTATGATATATTTTCAGATAATACTATTCTATATGGATAGTA
>ML777771.1:154817-166479 GCA_009831015.1 Picea engelmannii | reverse complement strand
TACTTGGTACATGGTTGGATGCACTTGTTTATGGTACAGGTTGATTACAGGTTGGTGCATGGTTGATGCACTTGTTTATGGTACAGGTTAATTATAGGTTGGTGCATGGTTGATGCACTTGTTTATGGTACAGGTTGATTACAAGTTGGTGCATGGTTGATGCACTTATTTACGGTACAGGTTGATTACAGGTTGATGCATGGTTGATGCATGGTTCAGATTTATTGGTACAGGTTTACATCGGTATATCTCACAGTGATAGTGTGACAGTGGTTCCATCATTCTACCTCTACTTCAGGGTGGCAGGACGGGGGAAGGACAAGTGGTTGTAGCCACCTTCCGGTTGTAGCCGGGGAACATTGGGGGTTGTAGCCTCCTTTTGGTTGTAGCCAGAGATTTGGGGAGTTGGAGCTTCCCTCAGGTTGTAGCATGCGAAACTAGGAGGTTGGAGCCTCCTTCCAGTTGCAGCTGGAAAACAAAGGAATTTGGTGCTTCCAATGAATGTAATTCTTCAAGACATATAAGAAAAAGCATTTCGTGGTTTTCTCCCGATTTGGTTTTCCACGTAAAACACTGGTATACTGTGTATATGTATGATTGTTCATTTGTTCATTGCTTATTTACTCTGCAGTTATTGGATAATAATGCTTCATTGATATAGCACTCGGATTATATGGTTAAAAGGGATTATATTTCTCTATTACTGATTCACCCCCCCTCTCAGTAATCCAACAACTACAACCACACGTTGTTGTAGGAAAATCTCCCTGCGGACAGGTGGATCGCCTCTAAGAGCTTGACCTTAACTCTAAGACAGAAAATGCTTAACGTGGACACTGACTTCCTTTCAAATCTATCCAAACTTACACATGAGAGGGAAGGATAACACCAGTACCTCTTTATTGACGTTTGTCCCTGCACGCTCCGAGTTGTGCTTCGATCCTTTGCTCCTTGATGAATCCTATGGACAAACAAGATACGACCACTTCCTACTCTATTGATATTAGCTTGTAAATAGATCTATCTATCAACGATAAGTTCATGTAACATTAGACACAAACTAGAAAGAAACAGGCCAAGCGTGTCATATTGATGAGAATAACAACAACAATACTTACAATCATAGATGCGAATGCGACAGCTTCGTCAAGTCCCCTTCGTCCAACCCTTGCTCAAAATATCCACAATCTGGGTAACAACAGCTTCACTGATCACTCTCCTTTGGCTGACTGTGTGTTCCCTATGAGATCATAGGTCTCATGCTAACAATTCCTCCTCCTTTCCACCATCATAGAGATTGCTTATATAGGTTGAGAGGAGCTTAACCTCTTGAGTTATCTTTAGAACAAGTGGGGAACCTATTCCTTGGATCAGGGATCTTATGATGAAACCAAGAATTTGAATGCAACTGCCTTCTAATCTTGAAAGATACTCCCCTTATTCTCCTCAACGGGCCAACAACTGCCTCAGATTAGGCAACGCTCCTGCAAAAGGGGTATCAGAGCGTTGTAGTGCTCCCTGAGTAGCTTAAGGGTAGCGCCAACGCTCCAAAAGGGAGTAGCACTCCTTCAGAAGGGAAGGAGAGCATTATAACGCTCCCTGAATCCTTGTAGGGGGGCGCCAACGCTCCTGAGGCTGATATAGAGGAGCACTCCCCCTCAAAACCTTTGTTTCATAGCTCTTTTCAGGTGTCAAGAGTCCCTTGACTTTAGTTAACAAATTCTCCTTCTTCAAACCAAGTACATAAGATGTTTTAAGTGCCTCCTTAGTGTCATCATCAAGGCGGTATGCTTGAACAACATTTGCGACACTTATGGACAACTTGCGACACTTGCAAAAGTTGTAAGGAAGATGTGACACTTGCGACAATTGAGAGGAACATGTGACACTTATCCAGTTGAGTAATTTTGATGTGTAATAGAATGCCCCCCAAAGTATGAAGTTAGAAGATGTGAATTGATGACTGAAATACTTTGTGGACATTCAAGCAAGGGTATAGACTCGGAGAACCTGACGGAAGATGCACACAAACATCCAACAAATATCATGACATATTTCAAAACCCAAGGCAGGCATACCTGTGCTTGGGTGATCAAGACTTGCGAGATATGGCTGCCATAAAATACACTGCAGATCATAATTGTATTAATAAAAAGGTATAGCCACCGAAGGTACAATGTGGATCTATACTTTGATGACTCAGACAGGTCGTAGCCATGAAGAATACACAATGGATCTACGAGATGACAAGACATAGCCACGACCAATACAAAGTGGATCTATGTAATAGTGTATGTGTTCTTTGTCCAACGAAGATTCCTTCGCAGCCTGGGTGAAGCATATATCAAAGTGGTTGATCAACCCAGGGTCTTCTTACCAATCCCGATGTGGTACGATTCTAACCATGTGAATGGATGTCTTGATGTCGAACATGTCAGAAACCACTTGATTACTAGTCAATGGTGTGAACCGTTAACAAGTGCGAGGGAGATCACCATTAATGTCGATGATTCCCAAGGTACCCTAGTACATTCCAGCGAATGTGAATAGATGAGATGAGGTCAAACATCCATGGAATCATCCGATCAAGGGTCAATGATGTAAACCCACTGTCAAATGTGAGGAGGCCTGCCATTGAGGCATGTAGGTCCCAAAGTACTAACTGGTTTCTATGTCTTATTCCCGTATAATGTGTTGAAGTCGACAGGAATAGACTTGTCGAGGGAGGGCCTTGATGTATCCCCCATCAATGATACGAAATAGACATGGAGATGTAATTTGGCAGATCAAATGGACATGGACTGATACAGGTTTTGAGGCAAGATATTTGGGATGGTTGACTCTTGAGGAAGATACTTCCCTTGAACACTAAGTCACAACAACAAAACATGACATGGACCAAAACTATGTAGTGGATACTGTGACTTGCGTCGGGTGACCCAAAGGAGTGAAAGGAGCTCAGAGGATTGGCTCAGTGCAGAGGTTCAGCGGATTATGATATGTGCAAATGATAAAGTGTCGTGTTCAAGGGCGACTCTAAGAAGTGATAGATGATGTTCTCAAGAGACTGTTTGGCTTGTTCCTTTCAATTTTTTCCCCCATCCAGATAGACGAGTACCTCTTTTTTATTTAATGAGCTCAAGGAGGATAACACATACTCGATATAACTCACCTTCGGGAAGTTCCTCTTCCTTTGTTTAACGAACCGAAAGAAGTAAGGGTTTGGTCCCATATGGGTCTGTCAATGTGTGATTTTACGATTCCAAAGACAGAAAAATCGAAGGTTTTTCGGGATTATAGAGTTTGGAAAAACACTTAAAAGAGAACTGTCTCAGTTCCGTTTTCGTACAGTAGTCTAACGAGACCAAAAAAGGGTTAAACTATCGCTCGGAAGACACCGTTTCTGACCTTTTAACGAGTGTGAAAGGAAGCAAGGTCACTCGACAATATTTTCATGTTTAGAGAGTCTGAAAAGGGTTTAAAGGAGACTCCAGGGGGGTTCCGTTTTCGTGTGTTCGTATTCGTACGGGTCCGAAAAAGAGATAAAACTTTACCCGGTTGTATTCTCATGTATTTACGAGCACGAGAAAGAACAAAGACTAAGCTCGATATGCCCCCAGCTTGAAAGTTGGTGGCTTTGCTCCAGAATGATCATCAAGGGATGGAGACATGCCCTCCAAGTTTCGATTCATTCACCGACTCTGAGGTGGTCACCAATTTCTCGAGTGGATGAGAAAAAGGAGAAGGGTGGATGAAAAGAAGGTTCAAGAGATGTGACTATTTCATTTTTTAGCGAGCTCGACACAGGAAAAGAACTATGCTCAGGGTTCCAGGTTTGATCCCTAGATTATTGTTTCATTTTTTAATGAGCTTGCTACAGAGAAGAGAAACTATGCTCATGGCCCCTGTTTCATTTTTTAACGAGATTTCCACAGAGAAGAAAACTATGCTCATGGCCTCCATTTCATTTTTTAACGAGCTTGCCATAGAGAAGAGAAACAATGCTCATGGCTTCTTTTTTATCATGGCTTCCAAGAGGATAACGTTATGGAAGGATACCATGTCAAGGGACAAAAATCGATCATGGCCTCCAGGAGATCTTCACTGGATGGAAGATAATCACTCAGGGCGGAGTACATGTCGAGGGTCGTGATAGGAGTATGGATATCAGGCTCCAATAAACCTATCGGAGAAATCACCAAGTCAACTATTGGATCCAAATCATCGGAAGTTGAAAACATAGGAGGTGATAAAAAATTTACACCAGGAGGGGAGATAGACTGTATATCTGCCCAAACTTCTTCACGCAGGGGAAGAAAAGAGGATTAGGGATGGTGATTATCCCAAGGTATCTTTTCAATGAGAAACATTTCTGGCATAGGAAAAGTCGGGGAAGTGTAGTGGATCGCAATCGACAAGGAACCCGACCGTGGTTGCATCGATGAAATGTCGGGTGCCAATAGATGTTGGTCATCCGACGAGGGAGAAGTGAATTGGGTAGAAATGTATGATGGTTCAGCTGTACTAAGTGGCATGGTGTCACTTAGTGCATCGAATTCCGACGGACAAGGTGCAACCCAGGCATCAGATGATCCCAAAGATTGATAAGTTGCGGTCGAAATCATATCGACCGTGGCAACATGATGTATAGTTTGTGGAAGTGGTGTAGGGAAGGTGCCCATGAGGCTAGAGTCTTTCAGTAAGCCAACACCAATGCTTTCATACGTGATCTTGTGGTATCCCAGGAAAGGAATATTGTTGGTAGTAGGAATGCGAGCATTGGGTGTGCAGAAATCCAACTGATCAACAGTGACGATTTTGCCCTGATGAGGAAATTGTACACATCGAAAGACCGATGAGGAAACAATAGTCATAGCATAAAACCAACTTCTTCCAAGTAACAAGTTGTAATCGAGGGGAGCATCGACCACCTCGACATCAATGGTAACAGTTTTGCCACCCAGTTGGATGGGCAGGGACTGTAAAAGCCCATGAGGATGAAAACCTCGCCCATCGAAGGCACATAACATTGTTGGGTATTTATTGAGTGCTGGTGATTTTAAACCTTTCCAACACGCTAAAGACATAACACAAGTCGAGGCTCCCTCATCCATAATCGTTCGGTGGATTTTTTGATTGTGGACAACAACATCAACTTGGAAAGCAAGTTGTTGGGAGAGTCGAGACGTATAATTATCTATGTTAAACATGATCTGGTTGGATGACTCAGGATCAATAGCGCCAAGAGTGGCTAAGAGTGTTTTACGTTGACTGGGGCAGTGTTGTAAAACTTCCAAGGAGGACATAGCACACGGGGCTTGGGCCAAATATTCTACAATATTGTAATTTTGGGCAGCCCGTGAATTGGGATTGAAGGTAGATTTCCTGATGCTGCTCTTAGGAGGGCATAAGATAGAGTCGAACGTGGGTTTCTCGATCTAGAGTGGTCCAGATGGAGGATTAACCGATGGAAGACTAACGGAGGACGATGATGGATCTGGTAAAGTACCAGTACCGTTAACGTATTTTCCTTTATCAGGGTCACCTGGTGTGTCATATGCCTTAGAGAGAGTGGTCAAATTGATCCCATTAAACATATAAATATGTGCACTCGACGAGGCCTCATCATGAGGATTGCTAGAACTGCCCCCAGGCGAGGGGGTTTGAGAAACCATGGATTGTTGTTGTGGAAAAGGATGAGTAAGCACAGTGGGGTGCGAATTTCCTTGGAAAATTTTGGCCACTTCATCACGATGTGGACAATCTCAGGTGTAGTGATTGTCACCGCAAATGAGACACGGGAATTTCAACTTCCGTTGTGTTTTCTTTACAGCAGCAGGTGTTTGATTCTATGTTTGTTCATTATTATTTTTTGATTTATTATTCGTTTTCTTCTTACCTCTGAACTGTTGTGAAGGGGAATATTGAACAGCATTCACCTCAGAGATCTGAGTTTGAGGGGAGGTAGAGGAGGGTGTGAGCGATTGGGAAACAGGTTGAGCTTTGATGGAGGCGATGACACCATCTGCATGAGATGAGGATGATGGTTTAGATGGATCGGTATTAGCTTGAGTAGCGTTCGGAAGAAAATCATACAAAGTACCAGATTGGGAATAAACCAAATCTAAATACTGAGCCCGAGCGATGGCTTGTTCCTCAGTGACTGCACCACCCATAGCAACATTGTGAGCGATCAGTGGTAGCAATGATTTCGTGAACCATTTCGGCAATAATATGTCGGGGATGACGGCCTTGATCATCCTTCATCGTCGTCTCCACTCATGAATATGGTCAGAGATATGCACAACATTAGTTTGACGAAGGGAGGTCAAGAGTTGAGTACCCATTTCATAGCGAATAGGCAATTGAAAGTGCATGAGGAAAGACATGGCAAGGGAATTGAAATCATGAAAAGAAGAACATGGTAGTTCAATATACCACTTTGTTTCCGAACCGGTAAGTGTTCGTTGGAAAAGATGCAAATGAATAGAATCATCCATGAGGGAGTTTGATGAACACCAAAAATGGAAAGTCATAACATGGTTGTTTGGGTCTTCACCAGGGTTTCCGTCAAATTTCAAAATATCAGAAGGAAGTTTAGCTGGAATGACTAGCCAAACCGGCGAATGAGAAATAGGATCATTAGTTAACCGAGACAAGTCTGGGAGATCTAGAGTCACAAGGAAAGGTAGTTGTCGGTTAATTTGCGAATGATACTGGTGCGGCATAGGAACACCGGTAGGACCATAAGCTGGGTTAGATGGATAGTTGTACCCAGTAGGTCCTCCTACATACGGTTGTTGCTGGCCAGGATAATAAGGACTCGATGATGAATGAGAAACGTTGGCATGACCTGGTGGGTTTTGAGAATTATAGTCCAGGTGATTTGCTTGCCCATGAGGAGGATAGACATTTTTCCCTTGAGGATGGTAAGGAGTAGATCCCGAAGGTGGGTACACATTAGACCCATGAGGAGGATAAGACTGTGGTCCTGGAGTACTCCAGGTGGTGTTTTGGATGCCACCCGGATGAGATTGTGGGTAAGATGTCCCGGAAGGACCAGGATTGGGTACCCCTCCTAATGGGTTATTATAAGAGTGCCCCCCAATGTGGGGTTGAGTGAAAGTGCCTCCTGAAGATACTCTCCAGGATTGTGAAGGGTTTCCAACCAACAGGGTTTGCCCCCCTGCCAGGGGTGGATTTATGACCGGGGTATGACTGGCAGACGGAGGTTGCCCTCCAGGAGGAGGATGAAAAGGGGGCTGTCCCCCGAGAGGGGTAGGCCCACCATGGAACGTTAGTCCTCCAGGAGGAAAAGGTACATTGGATGGTGGTTGCCCTCCAGCTGGTTGTGTTTGGCCAGCAGAGATATGTATTCTCGGGTGAGAAGATGTGATGGGTCCATCATTAGGATGGACTTTCTCTGGTGTAGCAGTAGGGTTAACAACCCGATCAGCTGGGTGACTCACGGTTTGACCGGATGGTCTTGTTTCACTAGGAGGGTTATCAGGATGGAACGGTTTTCGAAAGGATTAGAAATTTTCATAGAGATCGCGTCTTGATGAAGTCCTCCAAACAGAATGAGCGGGTGTGGGATTGGTATCTACTGCGGTGCCAGGACGAATAGGAGTCCTCTATTCCTCACCAAAGATGGGTTGCGTGGATCCCATATATGTTTCGGTAAAAATCCTCTCTGGAAATCGTGGGACTTCTTCGTCTATGATGTTCCCAAGGGAGTCTAAATGAAGTAAAAGTGGTTTGAGAGGGGTCACCAAAGTGGGATTCACAATCGTAACAAAATCATCCTCCAGGTTATCTAATGGAGGATCAATAGCACTTTCAGCATTAGATGGATTTTATACCTCTCTACGGTGGTTGTCTTTGTGGGGGTTAGGAGGTAAGGGTTGATAGCCTTCTGGAGGTATCCCTTGCATCCTAAGTGATCGACAAAGACCTTGATCATTCACAGACTCAATTGTGGAGAAAGGCAGAACAAACTGAAGACTTAGGGCTAACTAATGAAAAGAAACAACACACGCTAACAAAATCTAGGAATCACAACCAAGCAAACAGAACCTTCTTTTGATGACCGTACTAGTTGGTGATGAAATCCAACGTCGTATGATCAAGTCAAGAAGGGGCAGGGATAGGGTGGAATAGTTACAATGGCGACCTGCTTAACGGACTTATGCTTTGGTGCAAGCTTCCACGCAGTAATTGTGGATTTACCCTCCAAGGAGCCCGAGTGAGTTTGACCAATGTCTGCTCCAGGTACAGTGAAAATTCCTGTCACTGTCACCTTGTGTAAGAACCTAAATATTATGGCCGCTAAGGTTACCGATTCGTAGTCATCCCCTGGGCAGGAACAATCGACAGTCCGACCAGAACGTACAGGCAGGGTATCGAGCCCAAAATCAACTAAAAGGCTTCCACGCAATAATTGTGGATTTACCTTGAAGTGACCCCCATAATACAATCTGACCTCCACAATCAGTTAAACAATGGAGGGTTAGTCCCTGTATCTTACTCGAATGCGACCTCGTGCGTAACCCCTGTGTTAGAGGGGGATCCCAGGCAGACTTATACGATGATTGGATTTGACTCTCCCTAACTCATGATGCTACTGTTTGTTTTGGAAACTTTGGAGAGTTATGCTCATAGCCCTGATCCAAAGTACTAAGCCTAACCTACTGTTGGTGGAGGATCCTAGAAAAGAAAAAGTTCTAGATAACTTTTAATTAGGGTTGATTTTGTGGTTGTTCTTTACGCAAAAGGGGTGCATGGAAATGAAACGAATGGAATTATGAATCAGTCCCAAAAATGCATCAAATATGATAAGCAGTTATTTCTTTTCGATGAACATCTATCTAAGGGAGAGAGAGAGTTATTTTCACTAACAAGCACGAACAAGGAATATTCTCAAACAATTTCTCAATCAAATCTCGATGTGATGCTAAAAATTTTGAGATGCCTTCTAACACACAAAATCAATTATGAAGACGCTTTTTCGTTGTCTGTATATGAATCATGATCAATTCAACACAATTCTTGTCTTGCTAATTATCTTCTCATATGAATGAAAATCAAACTAGTACAAGCAAAAGTTATACAAACAATACACCCTTTGTTGCAATCAAAACAAAAAGTGAAAGAAAAGAACAATCAAAGAGAAAACAAGCTTCACACCCAAAAAATAAAAAAGTTGAAGAACAATGACCTTGACTAAAATCAAGATGAAGAGATCCATAGGCCTTTGATGACCTTCACCGGGGTTTTTACTCAGCTGAACAGAGAGAAAGACAATGCATGGGTTTCAGACTTCAATCAACAGAAAAACTCAATAATAATAGTGAAGAAGGCTACAAAATCCAAATAGTAAGATGTTCGTTCTTCAAAAATACAGATGTCGAGGTTGGAAGGGAAGAAGCATTGACTCACCAGGTTACTCAGCAGGAGAGACACAGAGGCAAAACCCAGAAAAAGAAATTCTGGAAGGTTTATTGGCCAAAGGAGGGTCGGTGCTCTGTTTCCACAGGCAAGGAGTGTTATAACACTCTTTGCAAAGTTATTAGGGAGCATTAGAACTCTGTTAGCACTCGAACATGGGCGCCAGGTTCAAGAACTCCCAGAAATGTCAAAAAATTCAAAAAATTTCAAATCAATTTCGACAACTATGCTGAGTATGATGGGGTAGGGAGCCAATCTACTCATGAAACCAATATAAAGAGGAGTGAACCAGGTCTGAAACAATCAATGTGTAGAACAAGGTCAATGAGGAGAAATCAAAACAAGACATTTTGATTTGAGGCTATCTCCCCAGTGGAGTCTCCAGTTTCTGTTGTAGGAAAATCTCCCTGTGGACAAGTAGATCGCCTCTAAGAGCTTGACCATAACTCTAAGATAGAAAATGCTTAACGTCGACACTGAATTCCCTTCAAACCTATCCAAACTAACACATGAGAGGGAAGGATAACAACAGTACCTCTTTATCGACGTTTGTCCCTGCACGCTCCGAGTTGCGCTTCGATCCTTTGCTCCTTGCTGAATCCTGTGGACAAACAAGATACGACCACTTCCTACTTTATTGATATTAGCTTGTAAATAGATCTATCTATCAACGATAAGTTCATGTAAAATTAGACACAAACTAGAAAGAAACATGCCAAGCGTGTCATATTGATGATAATAACGACAACAGTACTTACAATCATAGATGCGAATGCGACAGCTTCGTCAAGTCCCCTTCGTCTAAACCTTGCTTGAAAGATCCACAACCTGGGTAACAGCAGCTTCATTGATCACTCTCCTTTGGCTGAGTGTGTGTTCCCTATGAGATCATAGGTTTCATGCTAGCAATTCCTCCTCCTTTCCACCATCATAGAGCTTGCTTATATAGGTTGAGAGTATCTTAACCTCTTGAGTTATCTTTAGAACAAGTGGGGAACCTCTTCCTTGGATCAGGGATCTTATGATGAAACCAAGAATTTGAATGAAACTGCCTTCTAATCTTGAAAGATCCTCCCCTTATTCTCCTCAACAGGCCAACAACTGCCTCAGATTAGGCAACGCTCCTGCAAAAGGGGTATCAGAGCGTTGTAGCACTCCCTGAGTAGCTTAAGGGTAGTGCCAGCACTCCAAAAGGGAGTAAAGCTCCTTTAGAAGGGTAGGAGACCGTTATAACACTCCCTGAAGCCTTGTAGGGGGGCACCAATGCTTCTGAGGCTGATATAGAGGAGCGCTCCCCCTCAAAACCTTTGTTTCAGATCTCTTTTTAGGTCTCAAGAGTCCCTTGACTTCAGTTAACCAATTCTCCTTCTTCAAACCAAGTACATAAGATGTTTTAAGTGCCTCCTTAGTGTCGTCATCAAGGCGGTATGCTTGAACAACATTTGAGACACTTATGGACAACTTGCGACACTTGCGAAAGTTGTAAGGAAGATGAGACACTTGCGACAATTGAGAGGAACATGCGACACTTATCCAGTTGAGTAATTTTGACGTGTAACACAAGCTATTTCAGAATCGAAATGGAAGGTCATTTCAATGGACTTGATTGTTGGATTTCCACTAACGGCAAGAAGTCACAACTCAATTTTCATGGTAGTTGACACTTTGATGAAGAGTGCACATTTTATCTCTGTGCATATGACGTATCAGGTTCTAGACATAGCAAGATTTTTCATTAGTGATATTTCAATATTGCATGGTGTTAAGCAGAATCTATGTCGTTATAATAACGTTGTAGTACTTGCCCAACCATTTAATTGTCAACCCGGGGTACGTAGACTGACGAAGCACACGCACTGTATATGCAGGACTGAAGTAGAACTAATCTAATCTAATCTATGTTGCTGAAATCAAACTAATCTAAGAAAGCATTGAAACACTAACTAGGAAAGCATGAAATTGCATAAGGGAAATACAACATGTGAAGAGTTAACAACAATGAGCTCATACAATATATCAATCTTAAATCATATTACAATAGTCAAATGACAAAACATGAAAGAATAACAAATCTAAGAATCCCCTTCTCCTAATTACAAGACTATTTCCAAAAACTCAAGCTTACATCCTAATTCACTAATTGAATTCTAACTCTAATTGAATTCTCATGAAGAGAGAGCACTCTCTTATATACATGAAAGCCTTGAAGATAAGA
>ML777771.1:131867-151013 GCA_009831015.1 Picea engelmannii | reverse complement strand
GTCTTTGACCAGCCTCCCCACGCAGATTGAGCTCGGATTTGGTGTCAAATCGACTTGGGAGCCGATCCATTAGTGGTTGGGAGGCCGACCAGTTTCATAAATGCGCCGTTTGGCAGGCGCGCAGGTTTTGCACCCCACAGCCGTGCATATGCGCTCCCGGTACGAAGATGTTACGCGCGCGCCCAGTGGGTGCAACGTGCCTTGTAATTTTTTGGCCATTTTGTATAGTTTTGACCCTTTTGCTATGCTGTGGAATTAACCTTGTGCCATGAATGACTGTCTTTCTGTGTTGACGATGCGGAGTTCTTGTCGCCCTGTGCAGACGAAATTTCAGTGATAACAACCCCTTTGCGGCTTGGAGGGGTAAGAGGGAAGAAGAGTACCCGTAGAATTGAATGGGAGGTACCGGTGAGGTATTCATGGCTAGAAAGAAAGGAGAAGAATGGGGAACAACCGCGAGATATCATCATCGACTTCTCTCCTTCAGTTATGGTATTTTTATTTAAATTTGTAATCGCATTGGATTAAATTGTATAATATATATATATATATTTTTACCTTGCGTAACTGTGTGAGATATCAAGATCAAGAGATAAGAACCTTGATGCTTTTATAAATGATAGAGGTGAATTCCTAATAATTTCACTGTCATTTTTAATGTAAATCTGAGCTTGAATGTATACATATTTAAATGTTAGACCACCGTTCTTGTTAATTTCAAATCTGAGTTGAATGTATACATATATAAATGTTTTAACACCTCCATTGTTAATTTTAAATCTCGGCTTGAATGTCTACATAGAAAATGTTTGATCATCGCCTTGTTAATTTCAATCTGAGGTTGAATGTCTACATACAAATGTTTTATCACTTCCCTTTAATTTGAACCTAAGTTTGTACTATCAGATCCATAACACTTTTTTTTTTCCAAATCGATATTTTTCTCTAATGAGGTCACTTCTAGACAAAATTGATCTGGAACTAATAAAAAAATATTATGACCTTTACCCACGCTTTTTCTCACTCTCCAATGAAGTTTTACTCTACCAATACACATTCCACCTCTGCGTTTTTGCTGAAGGACACCCTGGAAATTTACCCTCCTTACCTCTGCGGTTTTGGTGTAAAAATGTGTTGAGACTGTGGGGGAAACTAAAAAGTGTTTTTACCCTCCTTACCTCCACATTTTTGGTTTAAAAACGTGCTCAGACTATGGGAGAAACTAGCAAGTGTTTTTACCCTCCTTACCTATGTGTTTTTGGTGTAAAAGCGTGCTCAGACAATGGAGGAAACTAACAAGATTTTTAATGCTCCTTACCACTGCATTTTTTGTGTAAAAACATGCTCAGACTATGGGGAAGGAAATCAGTAAGTTGTACCCTCCTTATCTTTGTGTTTTTGGTGTAGAAACATGCTCAGACTGTGGGGGAAACCAGCAAGCATTTTTACCTTCCTTACCTCTGCATTATTTGTGTAAAAAGGTGCTCAGACTATGGGGGAAACCATCATGCAGTTATACCGTGTTTATCTCCATGTTTTTATGTGTAAAAAGTGTTATCTTGTGGGGGAAACGGCCATGCATTTTTACCATCTTAATCTTTGCCTTTTTTTTGTAAAATGTGTTATCTTGTAGCAGAACCAACATGATTTTTTACCTTCTTTATCTCTGTGTTTTTCTCACTATTGTTTTCGGAAATTTCCTCATTATCTTTGCATTGTTGGGGAATTTACCAACTCTTTGTTTTCCTTCATGTATCTAAGTTATTAAGTCCCTATATTTTTGGTATTCCTACATTTTTTTGGGCATTAGAAGATGCCCTGCATATTGGAGTGTCCTTTATCTTGATTTTATTTTCGTTAGTAATATTCAAAGGAAGACATCTTCTTTCAATGCGATCACATAGTTTTATATGTATCCGTTTCCTTAGAATGTCTAAAAGTCTTCAAGTTTAATATTCATTGTTAAGTGTCATTTTATATCTCAATGTTAATTTTAATGAGCACTTTAGATATCTATGACCTATCAATAAAAGGCTCTACTGAATGCTTGATTTATTTTTGGGTCAGTCTATAAATGAATGAAAGAATTCTATTTGCGCAAGAATTATAGGCGATGTATTGAATTTACTTGAGAATGAATTAAATTGTTGAAGAACTATTGTAGATTAATAGCACCTAAGTTGGGGAATTTATAATGTAAATTGTAAGCCTCATTGAAAAACATGACTACTTTGCGCATGAATTGGAATTGATACTTATTTTGTGCCATGTATTAAAAGAGATGTATTGAATGTTTGGATGTGATTTGATTACATTAGCACCATGATTAATGTTGATGTGTCATCAATTTAGCAATAAGATTTCTTGCATTCCTTGAAAATGTAGAGGGGTGATTACTTAAGTAAATAAACCATTTGCGTGCCACGATATAAATGTTGATGAATTATGCGTTATGAACAACGTTGATGTATAACAATATGTGTATAATTTACTATTTCTTCCCTTAAATTGATGTATGATTGGTTGAGTAGATAGCTTGGTTGTGCCATGAGATAAATCCATAGTTTTCTCTCGTGAAATGAATAATTAATAATTGATGAATGATTGAGTTATAAATTTACCTTGCGCCATGGATTATGTTGTGATTAAATTATTGGATTTCTTTCACATTAGATTAATGATGGATGTAAAATGATTTATCTTGATTACCCAAACGCCTTACAATAATGGTGATGCATGATTATTGCAGTAACAAATGTACTTGCGTTCCTTAATTTAAGTGGGCGTGTGATCATTTCGTCATTATTCTTTTTCACCTTGAATTTAAATGTTAACTAATCTGGCATCATGAATTTATTATATATATGATGGATTTAGTGACTAGCTTTCTCTTGCACTTTTACTTAAGTTGAGTTGTGATTGTTCTAGAATTGTTTTACTCTTGCATGCATCGAATATTTAATTGTTGATGTATGATTGATAACGATATTGATTACCCTTGAACCATGATTAATTGATGAATAAGATTGATGGATTGATGAAATGGATGATGGTTGATGTTGTTAATTGGATAGTTTCTTGGATTGATTGTGCTAGAAGGATGTAGACACGTCCTTGTTCCTCAGAACAGTCATGAGCCCTAAGAACTTCAATTGTTAGAATCAATTGGAACCTCGGCTTGAGCATTGCTTATGTGTCCTGTAGGTCCTAACCTTGCGGGGTAGGTTGGGTGGGTAGTCATTTTATATTCATTATCTGATTGAATTTTTTTATAATTTGTTTCAATATAATTATGATGTGCTAACCTGCTACGCTATTTATGTTTATGTGTCGCTATCCTTCATTGACACGTTGAATGCATCGTTAGTGATTCCATGATGGGTTAATGATTCCATGAGGAGTAACTAGTACTGTTGTTTCTTATGATGTTTTTGAGTATTCTTTGTTGTGATCATGTGTTGATGTTAATTTCTTAATAAATAAATAAAATACCTTTTGCGCTTCACTTTTTCTTAGGCATAATAGAGGGATGTTACACCTTATATATATATATATATATATATATATATATATATATATATATATATATATATATATTAAAAATATATACTTTTTTCTATTTCTCTGGAGACATAAATCATGAATGAAAAAAATGGATGTTAATGTTTCATCTATAAAAAAGTTTCCATTCCTCATCGAGCTTAGGGAAAAACTATATGGTTCATTATTGGAGACTAGCCTATACATGCTCTAAAAAAAAATACATTTTTGTTGTGTTAATACCTTGGAACATTATACTTATTGTTGAACCACTAATTTTGAGTTCCTCATCAAGGTTAGAAAAAACTCTATGGTGCACTATTGGAGACTATCTTATACATGATTTAAAAAAAATACATTTTTATTATGTTAATACCTTGAAAGATTAGGCTTATTGTTGAAAAGCTAATTTTGAGGTTCACTGAATTTTAGTTTTTTGTTTGCTAGTTTGTCTATGACCTATAGGACTATCCTATGGCTTGAGTAACTGCGACTGAGGGGCATATAAGCCATCAAAATCACTCGGGGATCACACCTAGCCTTAGCCACACCAACCCTTAACATGGTTGGATTTTTTTCCCCCGCGTGTTTCGAACCGGTGACTTAACATCATAGAGTACTTTAACACAATACTTCTTCACCTACTGTCCTACACCTCAGGGACTCACTCAATTTATTAATTTAAAAAATATATATACATATTTTCTGAAAGAATACTCCCACATTGATATTCCTTGCCCTCTACACCTATACCAATTTTGATATATTGATTATATAAATGAACATTTACTTTAAACTTTCCAAAAACAAATATGTCGATGTTAAAAAAAAATTTAGAAAATATAAAAATTCATATATCTAGAAAAAAGAATTAATAAAAATTATATATTTTTAATTGATTTTCAATTTACTACATTTCATTTTCTTACCTAAAATATAGATTCATTGGATGGTTATCTAAAAATATACATGCAAGTGGAGGGATCTGTTCCTTTTAAATTTTTATTGCATCTAACATGCACAAGACCACTCATCCATCCTTATTATGGATTTTTATCATTATTTTTATCTACTTCATCTTAGTTTTTCTCTAAATTTTATTTTGATTTAAATTTTGATTTATAATTTTTTAATTACAAAATATTATTGAATAACTAAAAAAATGTTTTAAATAGTTAAGAAATATAATCCTAAATTATCTACAAATTTTATTTAATCCAAAACAATTTATTGGGTTAAAAAATTTAATAGTTTTTCACCATCTTCTTCATCATCATATGTATGTATATGTGTATCTCAATTTGACTATTGTTTACCATGTTTTGGTTGGTAATTCTTGAATATCACATACTTTGGTTTAATGTGTCTGAATATGGTTGAGTATTGTTGATTTTGGTTGATCAGGTTTGATTATGGTTGACTGTGATTGATGGCCATCCTTCACCACATAAATGTAGTTGTGTCAAACATTGAAACCCATTAATAATCCATTATGTAGGTGTGTCAAACATTGAAACCCTTTAATAATTCATTTCTTTAACAAAAACAAAAATCATAACTCACAGTGTTGCTCAAGCATTTAGGACATTGGTTTGATTCTAGAAACACATTAGATCATGGAAAAACTAAAAATGAGCTTCAATTACATGCCAAGAATGTGTATTAAACATTTAAACCAAGACACAAATTAATATCACAGTGTTTATGGTTGAATAACTCAGAAAATTATACTACATGAATTAAACCAACAATTCATCAACCAGAGTTATTAGATCTGGACACACTTAAAATGAATTTAGATTTTAACATGAAACCCTCATACCTATATATCATTATGGTTATCATTGGTTTCTTTAAGGTGTGATGTCATATCAAAGCAATAAATATGAGATAAACGATTAAATCTAAAGAAGAAAGAAAGTTGATTTAGATTAATACAAATGTGAGAAATGACCTACAATAAAATCCCAATATTGCAACAAAAAGGAATATTATTAGCTAATACAAACTTGAGAATTGCAACCTAGATAAAAAATTTAAACCCTACAAACTGCAGGTTGTTTGAATAAAAACTAAATAAAAGATGTAAATTATGCTTAGCATGTGGACATTAATGCCATTTGAAAAGCATAATAAATCAATTAAGCTATCATCCTTCTTCCAACAAAAAGTTGCAAGAAGTTCACTTTTGAGGTATAATCATCAATCAACGTTTGAATTAGAACATAATGGAGTTTTGTTCAAGGTGAATGACTAGATTTTTTTTAATGATAGTTGGTCATCCCCCTAAAACAACTGGTGCAAATGGTAAATGGAACAACAATATATGGCAGATTTTCATTGGAAACTCAAGTGGAGTTTTAGATGCCATTCCAGAGGATTTAGAGAGCGTTTGTTACCAAATAGGGGTGATAAGGGAGGATTTCAATATTTAGATCCACTTGGAAGAATTCTATTATAGATATGTATCAGAGTTGAAGTACGAAAACACCACTTGGGACATGGTGTGTCATGGCATAGGAGTCAACATATCAGAATGAGGATGAAAGTGCCTAGGGCCTTTTTTTAGTGTATTCGAGTAGGAATTTCCTTATCTTCAAAGGATTCTCCTACTTATTTATCAATTTTAGAAGGAAATAATATTGGAAATAGAATCACTACTTAGATGGACAACCTCTCAAAATGAAAAAAATTCAAGTTCAATTTCAACAAAGGAAATGGATTATGTGATACGTTGAGTCTTAGAGACAGATGAGAACACACCTAGTAAGAAGAGAAAACACCTAGTAAGAAGAGTAGGACCATTGTATTGCAATGAAGGGTTATGTATTTGATTAGATGAGATTATTATTCTAAGGGTGAACAATGATAATTATTATGCATAAGAGAAAACTTAAATAATGATGGCCTAGTTATTTGGTATAGTTGTCAGAGTATGTAAATTGACATAACAACGTTGGATAACAATCAAAAGATATACAAAGCTGAAAATTTAAATTTTGGTGAATTATGGCATGACAATAAGGTCAGTAATAAATGAGTGCTAAATTTTGCCGAATTTCTCTCAGTGGGAAAAAACACATCAGTAGATATTGTGGCTCCATATGATGGGGAGTTTATGAGAAAGTCAATAAGGAAAATATATCAAATATTTAACACATCTATAAGGTGACTATACATATCTCATAAATTGTCATAATCCTGAAATGATCATCACAAAATAATTAGTATATCAATGATCACATGTGATGCAGGAGCATCATCAACATCAAGCAAGTGTGGGGCAAGCGCAACACATTTTGAGCACATGATAAATTGTTTAAAAACTTTTGAAGATTGGATGCGCTAAACTTAAATGTGATAGTTAAGGAAAGGCATACTAATAGATTGTAATCAGACCTTGAGTTACCCTCTCTCATCTGAAGGACTAAGAAGGCATTTATGTTAGTAGGTATCTTTAATGAATAGATTAGATAGATTAAAATGAGAGAGGGAAACGGAATATAGACACCCTCATTATATTATTGTAAAAAGAAGAGAACATAGAGGAGAAAAAAGATAGATAGAGAAGAACATTACCAGGAGAAGAGGACACATAGCTGAGAAAAAGAAACTATGTTTGAGAAAACACCCATGTACAGAGATTTGAGTTAATAGAAGAAGTCTTTAATTTAGATTCATGGTGTTGTATTTGTTTCTTGTATGTCTAGGTTGAATGGTATGTTCATGGTTTTACTCTTCCTGTCATGCAATTGCTTTTATGCTATGTATGAGTGATTTCTTGTTAAATGTTTGAAATCTGAGAGGAAAGGGTAATGGAAATGAGTTTCAATTGTTTCTCTATCTGAGTAAGGATTCCTGCAAGAAGTTCAGTTGAATAGTCTGCAAGGTGTGCATTGACAAAGGATTCAAAGATTTGTCTCTAGAATTCTCAAACGAGATAGCTTTTGTTCTCATTTCCTTTGAAGGGAATATTTGACATAGGAGTCATGGAAGGTGTGCATAGACCAAGCTTGAATACGGGGTCTGAAAACCCTGAGAAACCATTGAAGGTTTTCCGCAAGGAGTGTGTGCAGGAGGTTCTTGCAAGATTCAAAGTTGGGAGGAAACTCAAAAGGATTCGGACATGCGAAATCATTGAAGGAAAGAGAGGCAGACGGTTGTAATTCTCTGTGGATAATTCATGAAGTCTCGTGTGTCGTTAGATCTCGCGAAGGTGCAGGGGAGCTACGATGAGTATTCCAAAAAGGTTTGAGCTCAGGAGATTGTGAGCCATTGGATCCTCACTTAGATACCCATCAACCATCTGATCTGACAGGAGTTGCATGGGGTTTAAACCTTTGCAAGCAGAGAAAAGGTCTTGGAAAGGGGTTTAGGATATCAAAAGTCCTGTGGACAAGAGATCGGGTAAATCCATGGAGAAAAGCTGAAACAGATCAGAACCTCCCATCAGTGGAGACACATGGTAGAGATCAAGAGTCATCGACATATTGGAAGTCCAGAGACCAAGGGTTCGAGATTTTATAAGTCCCAAAACAACGAAATAATTGCAGCCATTGATCTAAGGAAGGACGCGTGTCATGCGATCATCAAATTCAGAGATCCAGACACCGAGACTCACATAGGTGAGCATTTTTTACTTCACATCAGGCAAAGTATGAGATTTGATCTAGACTATCCATCCATTTGGGACGTGTGGTGGAAATCCTTGAAGTCGAGGTTTGGTGTTTCGCGAATCCTGAAGACAGGAAACACTTACAATTCAAAACTGTAAAGTCCAAAATCCCGATAAGGAGGAAAGATCCGCTACGGGGCCCAACTGACGTCATCTCGTCACAATGGGAGGTTGAGAATCGGAACTTCGGGAGTGCCATGGGAAAGAATCCAAAACCATTTGTTTTCCCGAAATTGCGAAGTGACGAGGACCGTCCATCTTTGAGGATGCGTGGAAATAATCTCGACTTCCATGGAAAGTCCCGAAAAGGAAATCATATCAAGAGATCGGAATTTAGAGGATCGGGGATCCTGAGGACAAGAGGTCCAATACATTTCGGCTTTCAAAAACCCGAAATCTCGAAAGAAGATAGGAATGCAGTCATATAAGGGGAGGTCGTATAGACCAAAAATCTAGTCCAGGGGGCTAACGGAAGTTAAAGAATCTCGGGATATCAGAGATCGAAAAATCGGGAAGACAAAGGTTCGCGACATCGGGGATTGTGAAACCCCGAAGCCTGAAATTTTATTTTTTGTTGTGAACGGAAAAGCGAGCGGGCCAAAAGGCTGTAAGGAGAAGAAAAGCCCTATGGGTTGATTTTATTAGATATTCCAAGGAGGAATCAAAGAGCCACTTCGACTCGAAGGTGGAATTATAACAATCCTTAAGACCGAGAGGTCAGCGCAGAGGCCTTTGCTGAGGCAGAGGGTGCGGTCTGCATCAGGTTTTGTATCAGAGCCCAAAAAGGGTTCTTTGCTTTCTGTAGCAAGGAAAAGGAAAATTCACCATGCTTCCAAGAATAAGGGACATGAAAACACCTGATCTACAAGAGGAAATGGAAATACCAAGAAGAAGAGGTAGCCAGGTGCCTGACCCAACCATGGCAAGAGAAATGCGTGATTTACGCGCCAAACTTGAGGACATGGAGACAACACAGAGATGCACCGTTAGTATTGGGGATCTTAGTGATTCCTAAAGTGAGAATGAAGTTGAACATGAAGAAGAAGAAGTTTCAGTGGAAGATGTCATAAATGAACGCTTGATTAGAGCTGTCGCAAGGATGGGTGCCAGGGAAAAAATGGACATCCCAGTTTATGAGGGAAACCTAGATGCTGAAGAGCTTCTAGACTGGATTAGAGCTCTGGACACTTATTTCGACTACGAAGATGTCGAGGAAGATAAGAAGGTTAGAGATGTCGTCACAAGGTTGAAAGGACATGCAACATTGTGGTGGGATGAACTACAACCTGACAGACGCTGCAAAGGAAAGATAAAAATCAAGAGTTGGGATATGATGATTGAGAAGATGAAGGCCAAATTCATTCCAAGAGATTACCAGATTACTCTGTTTCGAAGGATACAAAATTTGAGACAGAAGATGATGACAGTGAAGCAATATATCAAAGAGTTCTACAAGCTGAACATCAGGGCAGGTCATTGGGAAAGCGATGATGAAAAGGTTGCCAGGTACATGAATGGCCTGAGATATGACATTTAGGATGAGATGAGAATGGTGACCATCCGAACAGTGGAAGATGCTTATCAGATGGCTCTAAATGTTGAAGAGAAGCTGAGCCGAAAGAAGGGTCAAAGAGGCTGAGGAAGACGTCAATCCAGGGGCAAATCAGTTGTCCAAGATACAAATCAAAATCCCAAGGAGGACTGGAAGAAACCTCAGGCTTTAATTGAAAGAGGTGGAACCTCACAGTGACGGAAATATGCTGAACAGAGAGGGAAACATACTGAACAAAGAGGAGATTATGTTGATAATAATACTTTTCCTCATACTAGAGGTAGAGGAAGAGGAAGAGGTGGAGTAATAAAGTGCTTCACATGTGGAAAGAATGGAAACAAATCTTATGAATGTCCAGATAAGAAGAAAGAGAGTGGAGAGATTCACATTGCTGAAGCACAGAGGTGAAATGTTGAGGCAGAAGATGCTGAAGGCGGAAGATCGCTGATGATGCAAAAAGTTCTTTTGACACCAGAGAAGGAGGTGGAGAGTCCAGTACAAAGAAACAGACTTTTTCGGACTGCTTTCAAAACCAAGGACAGGGTATGAAAGGTCATTGTGGACAATGGTAGCACATATAATCTCGTTTCAACAGAGATGGTAGAAAAGTTGGAGATGGAGACGACTAAACATCCAATTCC
Organism: Picea engelmannii; assembly: GCA_009831015.1. Classification (NCBI taxonomy): domain Eukaryota; kingdom Viridiplantae; phylum Streptophyta; class Pinopsida; order Pinales; family Pinaceae; genus Picea; species Picea engelmannii. The sequence goes on along the minus strand of ML777771.1, from coordinate 140,605 downwards.
ATATAGAATTTCATGGCTACAAAAGGGACATCAGGTAAATGCCACTAAACAATGTTTAGTTTAATTTAAGATAGGGGGATATAATGATAATATACTCTGCGATGTTGTTCCTATGGATGTTTCTCATTTATTGATGGGTAGACCATGGCAATATGACAGAAATGTGATTCATGATGGGAGGATGAACACATACACCCTAGAAAATAATGGGATAACTCATATGTTGCTTCAAATCAAAGATAAGGAAGTGAAACCTGAAGTAAGTAACATTGTACTTCTCATGAGTGGGAAGGAAGTCCTTACCGAGGTCAAGAATAAATATGAACCACAATTCTTTGTGGTCAGGAAGCCAATGATTGTTTTAACCAGCACAAGGATAGATGATCTACTAGAAGAAGTTCAGGAACTGCTGGAAGAGTTTGCTGACATAGTAGTGGATGAACTACCTCGTTCATTGCCACCAATCAAAAGTGTGAGTCACCATATTGATCTCATACCTGGAGCCAGTTTACCAAACAAAGAAGCTTACATATTAACTCCGTGGGAGAATGAAGAGGTCAAAAGACAAGTCCAGGATTTGTTGGACAAAGGGTTGGTTAGAGAAAGCTTGGGTCCATGTGTTGTCCCAACAGTACTCAGTCCAAAGAAAGATGGAGGCTGGAGAATGTGTATTGATTCAAGAGCAATTAACAAGATAACCATCAGGTATAGATTTCCATTGCCAAGGATGGATGATCTGATGGATCGCTTAAGTGCGGATTTTTTTTTTTCGAAGATTGATTTGAAAAGTGGATATCACCAGATTCGTATGAGGGAATGTGATGAATGGAAAACAACCTTCAAGACTAACGAAGGGTTTTATGAATGGCTTGTTATGCTATTTGGTTTAACAAATGTGCCAAGTACCTTTATGAGGTTGATGAATGAAGTCCTGGAGGAGTTCATCGAAGAATTTGTCATTGTGTATCTGGATGATATACTGATCTTTAGTAAAACAGAGGCAGAGCATATAAAACACTTAGCTACAGTGATGAAGAGATTACAACAAGAGAAGTTGTTGATAAACATAAAGAAATCCTCATTCATGAAGACATAACTCATCTATTTGGGCTTTATCATTTATGTAGATAAATTAAGGATGGATCCAGATAAGGTGGAAGTGATCAAGAATTGGCCATCACCAAAGAGCATATTTGAGGTGAGAAGTTTTCATGGATTGGCTAGTTTCTACTAGAAGTTCATCAGGAATTTCAGTGTAATTAGTGCACCGATGATGGAAACAGTGAAAAAAAGACACAAATATTTTCACTGGATAGAGGAGGCTGAGAAGAGTTTTAATCAGTTGAAGAGGAAAATCACAGAACAACCAATTCTGGTGTAGCCTGATTTCCAAAAGACATTTCAGGTGAAACGAGATGCAAGTGGATTTGCAATAGGGGAATTCCTGAGTCAAGAGGACATGTCGATAACATACTTCAGAAAGAATATGAATGAAGCAAAGGTGAAGTACTCCACATATGACAAGGAGTTCTATGTTATCATTCAGGCATTGAAGAAGTGGAGACACTATTTGATTCTGAAGGAGTTTGTCCTATATAGTGACAATCATGCACTGTAGTTTGTGACTCGATAGGAAAAGTTAAATCAAATACATGTAAAATGGGTTGAATACATGTAGAACTTTACTTTTGTAATAAATCATATTTTTGGAACTGCTAACAAAGTTGTTGATGCTTTGAGCATGAAATGTTTGTTGTTGCAGGAGTTCAGAGTTAAAACACTGGGTTTTGGTGACCTCAGGGACATGTACAGAGATAATCCAGATTTTAAGGAGGCGTATGAAGTAGCTGAGAATCCAGTTCTCGGAGACAGAAGTCAATGGAAAAAATACATGATCCGGGAGGGATTACTATTTAAGGGTAATCAACTCTGTATTCCAAAATGCTCCATGAGGGAAAATTTGCTGAAGGAGAAACATAGTGGAGGATTGGTCAGACATTTTGGTCATATTTTGGTCACAAAGCTAAATGAGTCATATTTTTGGCCAGGAATGTGAGCCGACGTCAAAAGTATTGTAGAAAGATGCAGAATTTGTTAGCATTCAAAGGGAAAGAGGCAGAATGCAGGTTTTTATCAACCATTTCCAATACCTGAGAGGTCTTGGGATGCAGTCAGCATGGATTTCATATTGGGGTTGCCAAGAACAAAAAGAGAATTTGACTCAATATTTGTGGTGGTGGATATATTTTCCAAGATGGCACACTTTATTCCATGCCAGAACACCAGTGACGCAACTCACATTGTGAACCTATTTTTCAAAGAAGTCATTCAACTTCATGGCTTACCAAGGAGCATAGTTTCAGATCGAGACACTAAGTTCGTAGGACACTTCTGTAGAACCTTATGGAAGAAGCTGGGAACAAATTTATCATTCAGTTTAGCTTATCATCCTCAGACAAATGGACAGACAGAAGTGGTAAATAGGAGTTTAGGAGACTTGCTGAGAAGCTTGGTGACAGAACACCATAGCCAGTGGGACAACATATTACCACAGGCAAAGTTTTCTTATAGTGACTCAATTAACAGAAGCACAGGACAAAGTCCATTTGAAATTGTTTATGGCATGCAGCTGAGAGGAATTTCTAAGCTGAGGGATTCAGAACAGATTGCGACTAGGAGTGCTAGTGCAGAAGATTTTGCAGAGGCGATGAAAGAACTTCACAGCCAGGTGAAGGAGCATTTACAGAACTCGAGCCAGGAATATAAACAAAGAGCAGATCAACATAGGAGAGAACTTCAGTTTGAGGTTGGTGATTTGATTCTGGCACATCTAAGACAAGAAAGATTCCCGAAGGGGACATATAACAAACTGAAGATGAAGAAGATAGGACCATGTAAGGTCTTGAAGAAATTTGGAGAAAATGCTTATGAGATTGAATTACCCGATGGGATCGAAATTTCTCCGATATTCAATGTCTCGGATTTGTACCCATACAAAACTGGGGAGGCATGAGAAAGTGATGAACAACCAAAGATCCAGTGGAAAAAATAGATGCCTGTTGCAAAAAGGCCGCAGAAGGAAAGCATACTAGACAAAAGGGTTGGCCAGAAGACCAGGTGAAAACGATACTTTGAATACTTTGTCAAGTGGAAAGGACATTCAGTTGAAGATGCTAGCTGGGAGAATGAAGTAGAGATTCAGAAGCATGGGAAGACCGTGTGAGAGCTCATGGATAGGAGTCCATGAAAATTTTCAAGTGAGGTTGTATGATGCAGGAGCATCGTCAACGTCAAGCAAGCATGGGGCAAGAGAAACACATTTTGAGCACATGATAAATTGTTTAAAAACTTTTGAAGATTGGATGTGCCAAAATTAAATGTGATAGTTAAGGAAAGGCGTACTAATAGATTGTAATCAGACCTTGAGTGACCCACTCTCATCTGAAGGACTAAGAAGGCATTTATGTTAGTAGGTAGTTTAATGCATAGATTAGACAAATTAAAATGAGAGAGGGAAACATAATATAGACACTCTCATTATATTATTGTAAAAAGAAGAGAACAAAGACGAGAAAAAAGATAGATAGAGAAGAACATTACCAAGAGAAGAGCACACAAAGCGGAGAAAAAGAAACTGTGTTTGAGAAAACACCCATGTACAGAGATTTGAGTTAATAGAAGAAGTCTTTAATTCAGATTCATGGCGTTGTATTTGTTTCTTGTATGTGTATGCTGAATGGTATGTTCATGGTTTTACTCTTCCTGTCATGCAATTTCTTTTATGCTATGTATGAGTGATTTCTTGTTAAATGTTTGAAATCTAAGAGGAAAGGGTAATGGAAATGAGTTTCAATTGTTTCTCTATCTGAGTAAGGATTCTTGCAAGAAGTGTAGTTTAATAGTCCGCAAGGTCTGCGTCGACAAAGGATTCAGAGATTTGTCTCTGGAATTCTCAGACGGGATATCTTTTTCTCTTATTTCCTCTGAAGGGAATATTTGACACAGGAGTCGTGCAAGGTGTGCACAGACCAAGCTTGAATACAGGGTCTGAAAACCCTCAGAAACCATTGAAGGTTTTCCACAAGGAGTGCATGTAGGAGGTTCTTGCAAGATTCGAAGTTGGGAGGAAACTCAGAAGGATTCGAACCTGTGAAATCATTGAAGGAAAGAGAGGCAGACATCCAGAATTCTCTCTGGAGAATTCACGAAGTCTCGTGAGTCGTTAGATATTGCGAAGGTGTAGGGGAGCTATGAAGAGTATTCCAAAAAGGTTCGAGCTCAGGAGATTGTGAGCCGTTGGATCCTCACTTAGATACCCATTAGCCATTTGATCTGACGGGAGTTTCACGGGGTTTAAACCCTCGCAAGTGAAGCAAAGGTCCCGGAAAGGGTTTCGGGATATCGGAAGTCCTGTGGAAAAGAGATCGGGTAAATCCATGGTGAAACCTCGAAATATATTAGAACCTCCCATCAGTGGAGACACGTGGCAAAGATCAAGAGTCATCGACATCTCAGAAGTCTAGCGACCAAGGGTTCGAGACTTTATAAGTCCCGAAACAATGAAAGAATTGCAGCCATTGATCTAAGGAAGGACGTGTGTCACGTGATCATCAAATTCATAGATATGGACACTAGGACTCACATAGGTGAGAATTTTTTACTTCACATCAGGTGAAGTCTGAGATTTCATCTGGACCGTCCATCCATTTGGGGTGGAAATCCTTGAAGTTGGGGTTCGGCGTTTTGCGAATCTTGAAGACAAGAAACACTTACATTTCGGAACTGCGAAGTCTAAAATCCCGATAAGGAGGAAAGCTCTGCTACGGGGCCCAGTTGATGTCATCTCATCACAATGGGAGGTCGGGAATCAGAACTTCGGGAGTCTCGTGGGAAAGAACACAAAGGCATTTGTTTTCCCAAAATTGTGAAGTCACAAGGACCGTCCATATTTGAGGACGTGTGGAAACAATCTCGACTTCGAGGGAAAGTCCCGAAAAGGAAATCATATCGGGAGATCGGAATTCGGAGGATTGGGGATCCTGAGGACAAGAGGTCCAATACATTTCATCTTTCGAAAACCCAAAATCCTGAAAGAATATAGGACTACGGTCATATAAGGGGAGGTCGTATAGACCAAAAGTCTAGTCCAGGGGGCTAATGGAAGTTAAAGCATCCTGGGATATCGAAGATCAGAAAATAGGGAAGACAAAGGTTCGCAACATCGGGGATTGCGAAACCCCGAAGCCCAAAATTTTATTTTTTGTTGTGAATGGAAAAGCGATCAGGCCAAAAGGCTCTAAGGAGCAGAAAAGACCTGTGGGTTGATTTTATTAGAGATTCGAAGGAGAAATCAAAGAGACACTTCGGCTCGAAGGTGGAATTAGAACGATCCTTAAGACCGAGAGTTCAGCGCAGAGGCCTTTGCCAAGGCAGCGGGTGCGGTTTGCATCAACATGGGACTCATAGTACCAATGATACTTTGAGAGTTATCTTGGTCTCACGAACTTAACCAAGTAGATCCATCTAGGATGGATGTTTTGATGATGATTCTTGAATTAAATCTGATAGATGGCATTCCTTGTATTTAAGATCATGCAAGCTAGTGGCTTGATTTTGTGGATGAATCATGATAAGAATGTTCCTGATATTTTGTTACTTTGTCTGCATTGTATGTTAAGATAATTATTATGTTCATTATGTTATTCTATCTTAAGAATCCCTACTGCATTTACATATGATGTTATGTTGTTCCATTGATTATGTTGATGAAAGGCTATGTTTTTTATAAAGTTATGTTGAGGTTATATTTTGTATCATAGTGTCGCCTAGTGTGATGGCATGATGTAATTACATGTGAATATTTTATAATAATATGTTTTGTGATGACATGCTTCAGCATGTGGTGATGACAATGATGTTGTATTATGTTGTGGACATGCTAGAGTTAGCATGTGGATTCTTTCATTGATATGTTGATATTATTATTATAAGTGATGCATTATTTGGGAGTTGTGAGGTGGTGATTTTCATGTTATCCATTAGTGGGACCAGAGGGATGGTGTGCCACTAGAAAGGGAATGCATCTTCATTCACCAATCAACATGAGGTCGCATATAAGTTATTCAACAATTTCTATTATAAATTACTATCGCGAGTCTAGTGAGCAAGGCACTTAGAAATAAAAAATAGTTGCATCAGTTAGTTATTTAATAAACAACCTTCATGAGTCTAGTTAAACAAGGAAATCCTTAATTTATGTTAGATATCAGTTTTTGTCATTCCATCAAATTGTAAACATCTCTCCCCATTTTTATTGTGCAGAGAGCTCAAGAAATAAAGTAGAATCTTCCTTGTTGCTGCTGAGAAAAGTCCCTCTTTTTCTGAATAGAATGATGGAAGCTTTCCTATTACTCTCAATGTTACCTCAATTTCTCTTTTTGTCTTCTATTGTGTAGTGTTCTTAGTTTATGTTCGCCAATCTATGTTTGTTGTTGTGATTTAGTTTTTGTAGGTTGAATTGTGGATCAATTGGTATCAGAGGCTAGATCCAAGAAAACTTCTACTCATCCACCAGATTCAAAAGAGAGGCCATCCACCAATTGTATTTTATTTGAGATCCACATCATTCTCAATAATTTCAGTGTGCCCTATTGAAGGTTTCCATTTCACCCTCCTCATATATTTCAGTGTGTCCTTTCTTAGGGGATTCAAGCATGCCCTCTTTAGGGTGTCCAGTGCTTTCAGAGTGTGCCCATAATCCAAGTGAATTTCACCAGAACATCCAATTACAAACCAACATATGTAGTCAGTAAAAATTATACCTCCATGAAGAGAGTCATCCACACAGGATTCCTCTTCCAATGTAACAACTCCAATTCAATATTTATCTCACACATGCAGCTTGATACACCCTTCCAATTACCTAATATCTTAGGCCAAATGAATGGTGATATTTTTGAATATTGGCTTCATAGTATTTCCACATACTTTCATACATCTAGTGAGATGATTGATGATATGAAACTTTAGATCACCATTCTACAACTCCAAGGAATTGCACAAACATTGTTGGACCCTCAACATGAGAATTGTTCCTTGGACATTGACAGAGGAGATTCGGTCGATCCACTGCCAACAAGCATCATGACATGGGATGGATTCTTCTAGGCTCTCAAATAGTGCTTCTACCCACCGATATTTTTCCATATCCTCCTCACCAAATGGTTGCAACTCCGAGAACTCAAAATACATTTGTCTAGGGATACATCGATATATTCTAAAAATTGCGCATCCAACTAAACATCATCGATCCAAAAGTGTAATTTACCCCAAATTTCACTAAAACAATAATTTTTTTGTCAGGGAGTGTTATAACCCTAAATTACACCACACATGCTTACCTGGCATCAGGCCAACTCATATCCCTCCTTTTCCAAAAAACTACTGAACAACTATTCTAAAAACTCCATTTTTAAAAAGCAAACTCTAGCAGGCCCACTACAGTCCGCGGGCAAACTCTAGCAGGCCCACTACAGCCTGCGGGGAAAACGCTAGCAGGCCCACTACAGCCCACGTTTGCCTTCTGAATCACAAAAAATGGAAAGTTGCCGACGGGACAAAAAGCTTTGGGTCAGTTAACTGGAACTCCCGGCCATGCATGGCCGAGATTTCTTCCAAAACCCTAGCTCCTTCTAGCCTATAAAAGAAGGGGTACGGGTACTATTCAAGGGGGGAAAATCATAGAAAAGAAACTCTACCCAATTGTCGAATCCATTATGTCCCAACCCTTTAGCCTTTCCTCAAGCTTTAGGAGAATTCAAGCAAAGCAGTTGGAGGACAAAGAAGAGGAGGAGCCCAGGATCAGGATCGAGGAATGGTGACCGATCTCTATAATCATTGTAAGTTGATTCATCTTGAGATTAATAAAAAGATACTTTTCCCGTCCCAAATACACGAGTTTTATATGTTTATTTGATTTGTGTTTAATCTCTAATCCTCTAGTAGAACAATAGCATGCATGCGTAGTTTTGTCTTGATTGCAGGATCACTTTTTGGAAGGAGCAACAGAAGCAACGGGATAAAGCTCAACGGAGGATCTACACCAACCGTCGATAAAAAAGGTTAGTTGGTTCTTCCCATGTTTGCATGTGAAAAAGGGTTTTAGATTTTGGGTAGAAGGTTAAAAGTAATTTCTTAAGGGTCATGATCTGCATGCAACTTTAAACCCTAGCTTGTTAGTCCGTAGGGTATAATTTCCCAACAACAAAATTGGCGACTCCATTGGGGAGATTTTACTCTTAGGGTTTCCCGGATTTCATTAAAGCTTTTTGGGTAGTTTAAAGGAATAAAGTTGTTGTTTCTTTGTTGTTTTTGTTTTCTGTTAGGTCAAAAGCTAGCAGGGAACCTGGTTATCAATACCAGTTTTTCCTTGACTGTCGCTTGACATTTATTCTCGGGACACACAGAGGTACACGCGGCCTGCAGAAGGCCTACCCACGTGTAACCCGCGCCCTAACCTTCTACAGCCCGCATTTGAACGTGTTAAGAACCAAACATCAATATAGCATAGAAAAACCTCAGGAAAAGTAATCAACACCTTGAAAAAGAGATAATTTTAGATAATAAGCCTCTTCGAGGGGGCAACCTCCTTTTACCCCACTTAAATGTTCAAGTACAATATGATTCAAAATGAAAATGTCTCCTTGGTATATATAGGAGACTAGGAGGTATAATTACAA
>ML777771.1:75364-101544 GCA_009831015.1 Picea engelmannii | reverse complement strand
TACTCTTCCAAACATATGGAGAGTTTGTGTTGCCTCCTGCTTCGTAGACTTATGATTAACAGATATGCTGCCTGAGTCTTATCACTTGTCGTGCTATTGTCCAAGGGAAGTTTGTCACTAAGCCTAAGTCGGCCCCTCTGCAATATGTCTCTTGTCCGCATACCTGGCCATCCTGAACGTCCAGTCAAGTCCTTGTTCGAAATCACTGAAGCCTTCAGTCTGATCATCAAGATTATCAATTTTTTCCATGCCCGATGAGCCGTCGAAGACCTCTGGGTAGTGCAGTCGTACACTCATATTACACTCCTACCCGAGTTTTGAATATTTTGAAGTTGTTGCTTGAGCTCTGAAGTCCTCATCTCTAGCCATCAGACCTTATCAGCTTCTATGAAGATGGATACTTTGCATGTATATATTTTTTATTTCAAGATGTAGATCCACTGTGTACTGTTCGCGGCTACACTTTATATAGTTATATGACATGGATCTACAGTGTATTTGATTGGTAGCCATGCGTTCTATTTTATCCCGAGCATGGGTATGCCCGCCTTGGTGAGACATTTGTTATTTTGCAGACGACACCTCCTGATTCCTGATTCTTGGGCTCACTCATTCAGCATATCAGTACAAATTGGTAAAAGATTGGTAATGTATTTCGGCCATCAGATGCTCTTCTGACCTCACACATTAGGGGGCATCTGTTATAACCCTAAATTGCACCACACATGCTTACCTGGCATCAGGCCAATTCATATCCCTCCTTTGCCAAAAAACTACTGAACAACTCTTCTAAAAACTCCATTTTTAAAAAGCAAACTCTAGCAGGCCCACTACAGCCTACGGGCAAACTCTAGCAGGCCCACTACAGCCTGCGGGGCAAATGCTAGCAGGCCCACTACATCCCGCGTTTGCCTTCAGAATCACAAAAAATGGAATGTTTCTGATGGGACAAAAAGCTTTGGGTCAGTTAACTGGAACTCCCGGCCATGCATGGCCGAGAGTTCGTCCAAAACCCTAGCTCCTTCTAGACTATAAAAGAAGGGGTAGGGGTACTATTCAAGGGGGGCAAATCATAGCAAAGAAACTCTGCCCAATTGCTGAATCCGTTTTGTCCCAACCCTTTAGCCTTTCCTCTTGTAGAACAATAGCATGCATGCGTAGTTTTGTCTTGATTGCAGGATCGCTTTTTGGAAGGAGCAGCAGAAGCAATGGGATAAAGCTCAACGGAGGATCTACACCAACCGTCGATAAAAAAGGTTAGTTGGTTCTTCCCATGTTTGCATGTGAAAAAGGGTTTTAGATTTGAGATAGAAGGTTAAAAGTAATTTCTTAAGGGTCATGATTTGAATGCAAGTTTAAACCCTAGCTTGTTAGTCCGTAGGGTATAATTTCCCAACAACAGGGAGACTAAAGTCTATTATCAATTTCAAAACTGGTTCATGACACATAAATATATTGTTATAAATCTTATTCCACTTTTGCACGCATAAGAGATTTTACTCCACTGGATTATTCATTCTAAAAATATGAAGTAGATTTAAAACCAACATACCTTACTATTATAATACACTAAATTAAACCAAGGTGTTCTCATTAGATTAAATCATAACCAAACTTATTATGGACTTTGAAACCATGTTAATCGTGCTAGAGTCATACATTTATTTGCATTGATTAGTTGGGAGACATAACTGTCAATGTCCCTAACCTATGTACTAGGTTTATAACATACCTATAACACTTACTATTTGAGAAGAATAAAAATAATATTATAAGCCATTATACGATGAAACAAAAACCTTACTATCCAATTAAAACCCTACTAGATAAGGCTTGTTAAGTTAGAATTAAAGAATGAAAATGTCCCTAGCCTATGAGTGTCAGGGATTACCAACATACCAAGTAATCCGATACTATACAAAAATACAACCCTTTTCATACAATGAAATCTTTAATCCAAAATTTCAAACTCTACGCAAATACTAAACCTTGTCCCACCGGTTTGGATTTCACACATACTACAAAACATTAAAGTGGTTTGAAACTCATAATGAGGATGTTTCCAAGTCATAACAAATCCTAGGTCATTATAGAATGTAGGAATTCAATTAATTATAGCTCCATTGATGGCAATAGAATGAGTCCATTACTTTGCATCTTGACACTATAGGAAATCTCTCAATTAATGAGATTTTCCTGGTTGGGATTTTCATAAGTAATCATATTCGCCACAGTTTTTTAAATAGATCTTTGAGACTAATGTTCCCCCTAAATCCATTAAGATAGAAAATATTTGTTGATGACACTAATGTTCTTTGGCCCCACGGGAAAGAGGAGTTACAAAGTTTCTTTCAACACCTAAACAACATATCCAAATAAATAAAATTCACAATGGATCTTGAAGAGAGTGATAGCATCCCCTTTATAGATGTTCTTATCAATAGGAGAAGTAATGGGGATCTAGGACACGCGGTTTATATAAAAAAGAAACACACAGAGAACTACCTCTACGCCAACGCCCATCACCACCCCAACCAAAAACTAGGTGTCCTAAAAACTTTAGCCATGAGATCCATAAGAATCTTCGATGAAGCACACCTATATAAAGAAACCGATCACCTTACCAAGAATTTTAAGAACATAGGTTATAAACAAAAAGAGATTAAGAATGCAATAAACAAATCCTTAGAAAAAAAACCATGATAATCCCAATGTCCCGAAAGAATGGAACCCTAATAGAGATGCCTACCTTCCTTACATCAAAGGAGTGACCAATAGGATTGAAAGAGTCCTCAGAAAAAAAGATATTAAGACCTCCTTCAAACCACTTGAAACCATCAAACATAATATGATATATGTCAAAGACAAACTTGACCCTCACAAAGGCAAAGGAATCTACAAAATATAGTTCTGATGCGGAAAATGCTACATCGGTGAAACCGATCGCTCCTTCGAGATTAGGATAAAAGATCATGGAGCTGACATTAAGAATGAACACATCCCCATCTCTGCCCTAGCTAAACACACCCTTAAAACAAAACACCATGCCAACCTAGAAGAAACCAAAAACCTCACCAAAGAAAATCACCTCTTTAAACGACGTATTAGAGAAGCTATTGAGATCTGAAAACACCCTCGTAACCTAAACAGAGATAATGGGATAGAATTAAGAAAACATTGGCTCCCCTTGATTCATAAAAATAATAATAATTAGCACTATTTTAGAAAAACAATCTAATACTAAAAATAACCCTACCTAATTAATAATCATACTCTAATAAATGACAGTTATTGAAATAAACATTCTTAACAAAACTATCAAATGAAAATTCATAAGTAAAACATAAATTATAATCAACTCAGTTTAGGATGTAATACTAAATAGTTAATCCTAATTAATAATCATATCCCAACAAATAAATCACTCTTATTAAAATAAACATTATGTTTAGATTAGATTAATAAATTAACCCTAATAGACATAAAACCTAAAACCTATTAACACACTTAACTAAATTAATTAAAAAGCATTGATAATAAGACTACCAATTAATTAATTAATAATAAGACTACCAAATGAACCCTCATTATTAAAACAATAAAAATTAAAATCATCATAGTTTAGATAAGCTTAATAAACTAACCCTAATAGATTCTTTAATTGACATAAAACCTATAACCTATTAACAAAGTTAATTAAATTAATTAAAAAACTTTGAATGAATAATGAAACCCTAAAAAAAGATTAAATCAAGAATACAATAAAAAAAATTCTAAATAAACCTAGGAGACACCGAGGTTTCCTATCACATTTAGTATTTAATACCATATCTTCTCTTCATTTTAAATCTAGGCTTCATGTCTTGAAGATGGATCCTGATTTCGATCCAAAACATCGATGATCTATTAACAAAATTGTGGCTAATCCGATCACTTATGAAAATCCCAACCACAAAAATCTCATTAATAAGATTATTTCCCTGTAAGGTAGGGAGACTCTGGAAGAAATTTGTTTTCTAAAAAATTTCAAGGTTAAGATAAAGAGGAGAGTGGCAGATCTAGAATTTCTTAAGAAATGTAGGGATAAAAACCTACTACCCAAATTTGTGTAGATCCAACATAGAGCCAAGAACAAATGCGACAACGCAGTCTTCTCCAGACTAGGTTTATCCATTGTCCGAGGAGAAATTAATAAGAATAGGTTTATTCTGGAACAATTATCCAAAAACACACTCAGACTCCACTTAAAACTGGCACAAATTGTGACACCCAAATGATGGAAAACATTGGACGCCATCATAGCCATGAAATCTAACATATTTTACACATAATCTCACAACAGACACACATCAAAACTTGAACGGTTACTCAAGGGGAATAACAACATTAATAATGACACCAGCGTGAATACTGTGGTGAACCTGTCTAGACGTGTATTAAACAGAGCTGAGCTGGGCATTTTAACGAAGGGACTTAATTTTGTTGTCTCCCTGACCTCCATTCCCATTGACAACATTATATGCTGCGTAGAGGATAGTATACAAAACCTCAATGATGAAGGAAAAGATCTCATACAACAATGTTGTTCAATTATGTTACGCAAACCTAAACCTCCTAAGAGAAACATTAGTAAAGAAGAGTGTGTAGCCTTAAAGGACCTAAGGAATGATGAGAACTTAGTGATTCGCAAGGCAGAAAAAGGTGGATTTACTGTCCTTATTAACCTTATTGATTACAACAGGAAAATGAATGAACACCTTTCCCAGTGGTATTTATAGGAAACTTAGTTGCAATCCCATTAAGAAAATTATAAGGAAGGTAAAGAAAGCCATCAACAGTTCCAACCTAGACAAAAGAACTAAAAAACGTTTAACACCCAACAACGAGATCACCCCAAGGATCTACGGTCTACCAAAAATTCACAAAGAAGATATTCTTCTTAGACCCATAGTGAATACCATAGGTTCACCAACCTATGAGCTAGCTAAACATGTAGCTGATATCATTAGCTCCCTTGGTAGGCCACACTCACTCTATCATAAAAGACTCCAATGAATTCATTAAAATCATTAAAAATGAAAAAGTAAGGCCTCAAGACACCCTCATAATCTTTGATGTAGTCTCCCTTTTCACCAAAATCCCTTTAGATGAAGCTATCAAAATTGTCAAAGAAGTCACTAATCCAGAAGCAACGAACCTAGTTGAAGTTTTCTTGTGCTCCACCTTCTTTAGTTACCAAGGAGATTTCTATGAACAAACTAGTGACGTAGCAATGGGATCCCCAATGTCCCCCATTATTGCCAACCTTTTCATGGAGAATTTTGAAAATAAGGCTCTAGACTCCTTCACCCTAAAACAATTAAGATGGAAAATATTTTTTGATGCCACTAATGTTCTCTGGTCCCATGGGAAAGAGGAATTAAAAAATTGCTTTCAACACCTAAACAACATATCGGAAGAAATAAAATTCACAATGGAGATTGAAGAAAATGATAGCATACCCTTTCTAGATGTTATTATCAACAGGAGAAGTAATGGGGATCTAGGACATGTGGTTTATAGAAAAAATACCCACACAAAGAACTATCTCCAAGCCAACTCCCATCACTACCCCAACCCGAAACTAGGTGTCCTAAAAACTTTATCCACGAGAGCCATAAGAACCTTAGATGAAGCACACCTGGATAAAGAATTTGATAACCTTACCAAGACTTTTAAGAACATATGTTATAAACACAAATACATTAAGAATGGAATAAATAGATCCTTAGAAAAAACCCGCGATAATCCCAACGTCCCGAAAGACTAGAACTCTAATAGAGATGCCTACCTTCCTGACATCAAAGGATTGATAGATAGGATTGCAAGAGTCCTCAGAAAAAAAGAGATTAATACCTCCTTCAAACCACTTGAAACCATCAAACATAATATAATATCCGTCAAAGACAAACTTGACCCTCACAAAGGCAAAGCAATCTACAAAATATAGTGCTCATGCAGAAAATGCTACATCGGTGAAACCAGTCGCTCCTTCCAGATTAGGATAAAAGAGCATGGAGCTGACATTAATAATGAACGCATCCACACCTCTACCCTAGTTTAACACTCCCTTAAAAAAAAACACCATGTCTGCCTAGAATACACCAAAACCCTCGCCAAATAAAATCGCCTCTTTAAACGGTGTATTAGAGAAGCTATTGAGATCCAAAAACACCCTCGTAACCTAAACATAGATAATGGGCTAAAATTAAGCGAAAACTGGCTCCCCTTGATGCATAAAAATAATAATAATTAGCACTATTTTAGGAAAAGAATCTATTACTAAAAATAACCCTACCTAATTAATAATCATACCCTAATAAATTACACTTATTAAAATAAACATTCTTAAAAAAACTATCAAATGAAAATTCATAAGTAAAACATAAATTATAATCAACATAGTTTAGGATCTAATACTAAATAATTAATCCTAATTAATAATCATACCCTAAGAAATAAATGACACTTATTAAAATAAACATTCTGTTTAGATAAGATTAATAAATTAAACCTAATAGACATAAAACCTAGAACCTATTAACAGAGTTAACTAAATTAATTAAAAAACATTGAATTAATAATAAGACTACCAAATGAATCCTCATTATTAAAACAATAAAAATTAAAATCATCATAGTTTATATAAGCTTAATAAACTAACCCTAATAGATTATTTAATTGACATAAAATCTAGAACCTATTAACATAGTTAATTAAATTAATTAAAAAACATTAAATTAATAATGAAACCCTAAAAAAAAGCCTAAATCAAGAATAAAATAAAAAGAATTCTAAATAAATCTAGCCGAGACCCAGGTTAACTATCACATTTTGTATTTAATACCATCTCTTCTCTTCATTTTAAATCCAGGCTTCATGTCTTGAAGATGGATCCTGATTTGGATCTGAAACGTTGACGATCTATTGACAAAATTGTGGCTAATCTGATCACTTATGGAACTCTCTCAATGCGGGCTCTCCACTTAGTCAAAATCAGATGGTAGTGTTTGGGGTGGCATACCCGTAGATCTTAACTACTCACAGGGGGATCTAGGTATCATTTCGCTTCTCGTAGTCACCTCACTGATCTCATTTTCATTTTTTCCTCTTCCCTGTGTCTGGCGGTTCTTGTTATTTCTCGGACCTAGTCTAGAAAATGGTTGAAACCGTGTGTTGGAAATGATTCTCCACAAGGACAGGTGAGTAACCACATGCTCAATAAAAATTGTAATGGGTTTCTGGTGCCATACCTTCTATGTGTAATGCATTCTCTATTGTAATTCATCTTTAGGTGTAAATGCATTATATGGGTTTCCATGTCGCATTCCTTGTGCTTTTCTTTGGTCTGAAGGTTGGACCCACATATTGTTTCCCTATGTATACATTGCGTTCTAGGTTCCACTATGATAAGGATTCACTTTTCTACTGTGTCGAATCTTTTAAGTTTTATGAATCGGGTTTGTCTCTAAGAGATAGGTTTACTATGTTTTCGTCCCTGTTTACTATAAGTCCTCAAGCCCGTATCCTTCCGGATTTTCTGCGAGTCAATCCCGAGGTTAGTTTTCACATTCAAATGCTTCCATACTAAGACCTTTGTGTTTCTCGTTAATCGTGTTGGTTTTAGGTTGAACAAAGGTTGTTACACCCTGCGACCATTTTTATTGAAAGTTATGTGCAATAATCCTCAGGCTTGAGAGATTGTAATTACAAAACCCCGAGTGAAGGTCGATCCTGAATGCAATTAAAGTGTTTAATTTCTTGCCCTTCCAGGACATGGATGTAGGGGAACCTTATTGTATTTAATAAATTCATTATCGTCGAGATAGTTTATTTTTTGTATGGTTAATTCGTATTCCATCTCTCTGTTTATTTGTATAGCAAGCTTGAAAAACCATTAATTTTACTTTAAAGGCAACCATCATTTCTCTGTATGTATTCACTCATTAATAGATTCCGTAAATAAAGAACCCGTTGAGTGAAATCGTAACTCTCTATCTCTGTTAAGGGTTAATGATTATTTGTTGCACCCTAGATTCCTCCTTATCCTCCATATCTTCGGTTGTATGCATGATACACTGTTTTTGCAAGGATCTAGATAAAACATTTTTACATTAATGAGCTTAACAAACTCATTAAGTTCTTACTGTAATTATGTACTCCAATTGTATCCTTTTGTCTCTGTAAACACTTTTCAATTTAACAATTGTATCCTTTTGTCTCTGTAAACACTTTTCAATTTAACAATTTCCTTGTTGTGATCATTACTCAAATATATATATATATATATGCATCCTGTGGGCCTCTGTAAATACTTATTAATGTAATAATTTCTTTACCGAAATCATTATCCTTGTCAGAATTACATCTGTGTGATACAAGAGCAATTGGTAGCTATGTTTTAATTTTTTAAATTTGTCACAGTAAAATTTCTTCCATTCTTTTGGTCCTCTATACAGGATTTTGGTAAATACTGCTAGGTAATTCTTTTTATGATTACTCTGTAAAAAGACTATTTCGATTATAAAATGGTATCATTTTTTCTTGTTGTCGCTACTTCTTTGTTAACTATTATTTTTCAAGTTTCTTCTTCAGTTACAATCTGTACCTTTCTGTTTATAACCATTCTCTTTATTTTATATTCTAAATATTTTAGAGGACATATACATGAATGATGAAGCAACATAAATTTATTTAAATGTATGTTCTTCTTTCTTTAATTTCACAAGTGAAATTCTATGCATGGATATAAATTAATGATGGGTCACTTTTTCATTGCGAGGGAACCCATTAGATGGTGATGAACGCACTCCTCCTCCTATTGAATTGTGGATCGACCACTCCACAAAGGAAAAAGGAGACAATCCGATAATCATCGAGATCCAAGATAAGTTGCATCTTTGACTTATTTTATTTATCTCATTATTTAATGACTTGAATACTAGTAAAGTTACCAACACCTTTGCATTACTTATCTTGTAGGTTGGAAATAACAGTTCATTTGGTGAAAGAAGCTTCTTTCCACCAAAAGGTAGTCGATTTCGATATTATTCCTTCATTGGTCCATGCGTGCATTTACTTCAGTTACATACAGTTTCTATGTATGCTATTTTAAAACTCTATTTAAAACTAGTTATGGAGTTCTTGGGTTTATGGAACCCCATATGTACTATTTGTTCAACGACCT
Source organism: Picea engelmannii (assembly GCA_009831015.1). Classification (NCBI taxonomy): domain Eukaryota; kingdom Viridiplantae; phylum Streptophyta; class Pinopsida; order Pinales; family Pinaceae; genus Picea; species Picea engelmannii. Next base: position 92,318 of record ML777771.1, on the reverse strand, counting down.
AAAGACTGTAATAAATGTAATTTTATCAAATATTCTCAGATCTTATGTATCAACTATCTTTCTACATTAATGGATAAAAAAAAAGAATATAATTGGTGATTTTATTCTTTTTCCACCTATTGTCAACACAATAGTAGAAAATTTACATACAGTGTATTTATACTTGTTTCTTTATGAAGTATTTTGATTTTGTACAGTAATTGAACATTGATCAAAGAAAATAAGTCTATCATGGACAATAGGCACATATATAAAGTTTTATAATCATATATATATATATATATATATATATATATATATATATACACACACACACACACACTAAAGTATAACACTTAAGAGATGTCACTAAATATATATTACATTGTTACACAATGTCAAGCGATGAATCTAATGTGGCTACACAATCAACTTAATTAAATTATGATCTATATATATGGAATAGAAAGCATAGCATCAACCATATCATATCAAAAATATAACATCAACAATAAAAGTACATAGGTGAGATACATATCTGAATAATGATGTTGGAAAACAAATGGAGCAACCACATTCCACCCAACCGTAAAAACATAACATCCATGATCACTTGTCTTGATCACCCCCTAGCATGACCATGACTCCATAAGGGAAAAATGAGTCACACTCCTTAGCCCCTGTTACCTTCAACAATCCAAAAAATGTTTTTCCTCACACCAGATGTGTTCTTAAGAACAAAAATAGTTCTTATTACTCAACATACTAAGTACCATCATGCCTACCAAATATGTTGTGTTTACCTTGTGCCCAGGATTTTTCATTCCTTCCCTCCTTGGGGAAATTCGCAGCTTTACAAATCCCTGATTTTTAGGGGCTGCTAGTGACAAAATTCAATTTTTGACACTTGTAAAAATTAGCTCCGAGTTAGCTCAAACTTGTTCCCCACTCATGGAGTCATAGTCAGTTAATTTTAACCTAGATTTTCCATTTTTATTCCATCATTTGATTTATTAAAATGTTTGTCACATACATGTTTCCATCAAAAGAGGACAGTTGGGAAAGTCAAAACTTTTCACAACAGTCATAAAAATAATAATCACATATTCCAAAATTCTAAATTCATATTTTCCATAAATGAAAATTTATTTCTAAATTTAAATTTCCATAAATGGAAATATTTCTAAATTCAACATGGAATTTATTTTCTAAAAATTTGAGGATATCACATCCTCCCCCCCTTAAGTACAACACTATCCTCAGTGTTCAATCCTCTATCGGAAAAGAATTTGATAAGCTTTCAACATATCTTCTTACAATTCCCAACTGGTCCCCTCATGGCTAAAGTGCTTCCATTGTACTTTTATCTGGGTGATGGCTCTATTCGTATGTAATGTTTCTTTCATGTTCATAATGCATAGAGGTTCCGCTTGGAAATTTCCTTCTCGGTCCATTTACACCATGTTCCAATCAATGATGTGAGTAGGATCATGAATATATCTTTTCAATAATGGAAGATGAAAAACATTATGTACCTTTAAATTTGCAGGAAGTGCTAGTTGATACACCACTGGTCCGATTCAACCTAAGATATAGAAAGGACCACAAAACCTTGGTGCCAACTTGGAACAGTTTCCTAACTTTAGGGAGCTTATGCTTTCTTTGAATTTTAGATATACATGTTCCCAAATCTTGAATTTCTAATGTCTCAGTTTTAGGTCTGCATAGCTTTTATGTCGATCTTGTGCCTCCTTCAAGTTTTGTTGTACCTTTTTTACCATTTTCTACATTTCTTGTATAATTTCTGGTCTAACCATAATCATGTCAATTGGACTATCCCAACTGATCGAGGTTGTACATTTTATTCCAGATAAAAACATGAAGTGACTCATCTTAGTTGATGCTTGATAATCATTATTGTATGTGAACTCAACTAAGTGTAGATACTATTCCCACTTAGTTGGTTTTGTTCTGACATAGATTCATAAAATTTCTTCGATAATTTGTTTCGTTCGTTCTGTTTTCCCATTCATTTGTGGATGGTAACTTGTGATGAAATTCAAATTAGTACCCCAACTTGCAAACAACTCTTTCCAAAAATTGGATGTAAATTTGACATCTCTATCTGAAATCACCCTCTTAGGAATTCCATGCAATCTAAAAGTTTATTTCATAAAAATTTCAGTGATGTTAATCACTTTTTATGTAGATTTCACAGGTATAAATGTGCAAATTTAGTTAACTTATAAATTACTACCATAATCGAGTCATTTTGTCTTTGAGTCTTAGGCAACCGGTCATGAAGTCCATCGAAATAATTTCCCATTTCCATTCAAGTATAGGCATAGGTTGTAACAGACTTGTCGTATGTTGATGTTCAACCTTTACCTTTTGACAATCTAAACATTTAGACAAGTATTCAGTTGTTTCATTTTTTATGTTAGGCCAATAAAATTGTTTCTTTAAAACTGGTATCATTTTCTGGTATCCTAGATGACCAGAACATGGCTTTTTGTGCAGTTCGTCATTATGATATAATTTAATTTCTAACACTTGTAAAAATAATCTTTGAGTTAACTCAAACTTTTTCTCTACTCTTGGAGTCATAGTCAACTATTTTTAACCTCACTTTTCCATTTGTCTTCGAGCATTTAATTTACTAAAAAAAATGTCTCATACATGTGTCCATCAAAACATGGTAGTTGGGAAAGTCGAACCTTTTCACAACAGTCATAAAAATAATAATTACATATTCCAAAATTCTAAATTCGGGTTTTTCAAAAATGGAAATTTATTTCTAAATTCAAATTTCCATAAATGGAAATTTATTTCTAAATTCAACTTGGAATTTATTTTCTAATAATTTTAGGATATTGCATCCTCTCCCCCTTAAGTACAACATTGTCCCCAGTGTTCAATCCTCTCTAAGAACATAATTGGATAATATTTCATCATATCTTCTTCCAATTCCCAAGTGGCCTCCTTAGGGATAAAGTGTTTCCATTACACTTTTACCTGGGCGATGGCTCTATTCCGAGGTATTGTTTCTTTCCTATCCATAATGCATAGAGTTTCTTCTTGGAACTTGCCTTCTGGTTCCACCTGAGCCATGTTCTAATCAATGATGTGAGTATGATCATGAACATATTTTTTCAATAATGAAACATGAAAAACATTATGTACTTTTAAATTTGCAGGAAGTGTCAGTTGATACACCACTGGTTAGATTCGATTTAAGATATTGAAAAGACCACAAAACCTTGTCACCAACTTGGAACAATATCCTAGATTTAGGGAGCTTCTCCTTGCTCTGACTTTTAGATATACATGTTCCCAAATCTTCAATTCCTAATCTCTCATTTTTAGGTCTGCATAGCTTTTCTATTGATCTTGTGCCTCCAAGTTCTGTTGTACCCTTTTTACCATTTTTTGTTGTCATGTTTATAGGAAGAATGCTATTTTCATTTATGGTAATAAAAATAGTGAACCAAACCTCGATAGCGCACAAGATGAGAAAGCGCACAAGAGATAGCGGGTTCTAGAAGTGTAGACGAGGTCCAAGAGATAGACTCACAGGAGGAGAAAATGTCGAGACCTATGAAAACTTGGAAAGAATTCTAAGTTGGAGAGATCAGAAGCTCAAGAGGAAGAGAGACAATGGTCTTTGGATCATTGATCCAAAGGACCAAAAATCATCGGATTGAATTAAGGAAGGATAGGATAAGCGGGGAAAACGATTGAGAATTCGATCATCCGAATTTCCTTCAGCCATTAGATTGATTTAAGTGGAAGGACAGTATAATATAGAAAAGAAACACCATAGATAGATCGAGCCATCGATCTAAGAACATGATCGACAAATAACATTTTATTCAGGTCAAAAGTTGTGAGGAGGTTACTATTCGAGAAATCTCACTTCGAAAGAATTGACAACTTGAAAGTCGAGTTAACCAAAGCCTGAAATCCAAAATGAATAAGGACCATCAGATCTGGAGAAAATGTGATGACCGTTAGATCAACGTTTAGTGACCAGAGGAAGCGCAGAGGAGAATTATAGATGTGATCCATTGGATCTAAGTGTCAAGGATCAATAGTCATTGGATCCATAGATAAATGCTTGAAGGTTAAGCTTTTGGATGAGCATAGGAGAGCGGAGTTGTGAAATTCTCGAATTCCCGAAGTAAGAAGGTATCGTCCATCATCAATACTGACAGGTGGCACATGATCCACAACTCCAGAGTGAATCACTTTGGGAGTTTGTGGTTGGAAAGGAAACAAAAAGTCTCAAAGTCCCGAAGGACAAAGGTCTGAATTCACTCTCAGCCATCGATCTAAGATACATTTAGAGAGTTAGGACAACCATTAGATCTAGGAGAAGATCATATGTCACATGAGGAGATACACGTCAATAAGAATATGTCAGCAAGGACACATGGCGTAAAAAGATAATGAGAAGTCTAAAGTTGAATTACCATTTCAGGTACGTGCAAATCATGAATCTGGGTGACATGCGACAACTACTCAGGTCATGCCATGTCATCAAGTGACGTAAGAAAGTTATGTCACTATGGGATTTTTACTTTGGGATTTTTACCACTAGCAATTAGACTACAGTCCCAAAGTCCCGAATGCTGAAGACATAAAGAATACCCTAGTTGTTGATCACCAGGAGGGGTACGTTTCAGAAGATTATGTAGTCATGCAAAAATACTCTGGGAAAAAATGAACGAGAAAGGTTTCAAATCGATGAAGCCCGAACAACCAATAAATCTGGGAGTTCTCAATCTACGAGAGGACAAGTGTCACTAGATCACAAGATTCAGGTAAAATGCTTGGAGGGAGGCTGAGCGAGGAGAAATTGAAATTTGAGTGCCGACGGGAGAAGTACCGTAGTGGAGGATAGTCATTTGATTAAAGAGGATAGATGTTAGTAGATCTTCCATTTCAGAATATATCGAATCAGAAGGAATGAGAAGCTGATATTTGAAATCTCAGGAGTTCGGAGACCCGAAGGAGATCTCGAACGTTAATCCAAGAGGGAAACGTGTTAGTGGATTGTAAACTCCAGAAGATTGAACTACAAAGGAAAGAAGTTTTTGAGAGTTTAAATTCCCAAATCCCAAATCACGAAATCAATCACAGTCATTGATCCGTAGAAATTGAAAGGACAGATTTGAATCATCAGTTCAAGAGAACCATCAAGATCGTGAGATCAATGGTCCTGTCGCATTGTGAGGATTGAAGGTGTGTGATCGTTAATGAGTTGAGGGCGGGACACAATGGAAACCATGGTTGTGGAGAAAGTACACATGGAGGCTTGAGGTAAACTACAGGGAAAAACATAGTGTGTTTTAAACCACCTTTGGACGCATCCAAAATTTCATGGCCACATGAGTTCATTTCCCAAGGTCATATCAATAATGAAGCTAGTGATCGCTAGGTGTTATCTCAGAGTTTGGGATTTTAGAAGTTGGGAAATTTAGGGTTCGATCACATCCAAATACCTGAAACACGAAGTCTTGAAAATAGAGGAAGGAGCTAGCATCGCTAAGCTCCACTTTGGATATCGGGAGTTGGGAGAATCGAGATGTCTCATACCAATATTCCCGAAGTCACGAGTCATGAAGTTCCTATTGTTTAGGTGTATGGTCATTGTTTATGGTCATGTGAAGGAAGGGCTTAGAATCCAAAGAAGCCAAAACTGACTTGTTGTAGTTGACAGATAAGATGAAGAGTTGTGACTGTCAGAGAAGCCAAAGAATATTTGGATAACGACCACTAATGATGAACAAATACAACATAACTACTAGGGAAGACTAAGTGTTCGAATGATGATCAAGTATAGGAATCGATGTGAGTAAGACATGAAGAACAAAGAGTATAGTGTGATTTTTTGAATGTTACGCATGTGTGTAGGAGGTGAAGCGGTGTAGTACCTGTATTGGAGATCAGAGGTGCAATGCATAGAATGCATAGGTAGCACAGAGCATAAAAGGTAGAAGAGAATTTTAACAACAATGTGTTGTGCGTAGGAGGAAAAAAAGATGAGAATAGAAGAATAAAGATGCAGAAGTGGAACAGAGCATAGAAGATGAAGAAGGAAGAGGAGACATGGAGTTGTAACAAACCATATCAGAGACAGAGAAATTAATTAAAGTTTTGTAAGATTCAACCATGGTGGTACGGTGGTGCTAGGGAGGATTGCAATCCTCTAAATTCTAGTTGGTGCTAGAAGATATTCTTGGATTTGGTGCTTCCATCTAGTGGGTTCTAGAGAAACTTGGGAGTTGGTGCTTCCATCTAGTTGGTGCTAGAGAAATATGAGAGTTGGCGATCTCCGCAAGTTGTAGATTTCTATCATAGGTTGTAGCCTCATATTTGAGTTGGATCTCAAAGACTGTGATGTACATGAAAGTTGGAGCTTGATTGACATCCTAAGAAGAAGTGATTTTTACCCTTATGGGTTTCCACATGAAAATCAATGTCTTTGTGTATTCTGTGTGATTGATCAAATATTGTATATCTATGCATGATAAGTTATCAACAACACATTAAATAATAACCTAAAAGGAAACATAAAATAAGAAGAAAAGTTTCAAGCTTATATACATAACTGATTCACCCCCCCCCTCTCAGTTATATTTCCAACAATTGGAATCATAGTCGGTGTCTTTGATCAAAGGTAGATCGATAAGCTTGAACATGACTAGTCATGATGGAAGTTCAACTAATAGACCCCCTCTATTTAATGGAACAAACTTTTCCTTCTGGAAAATAAGAACGAGAACACATTTATTGTCTTTCAGTGCTGATGTTTGGGATGTCGTTGAAACAGGATATGTGAAGCCTGTAGACTTGGCCTCAAAAGATGATAAGTTGGAGTTTAAATTTAATGCAAAAGCAATGAATTCCATCCTCAATGGACTTGTGGAAGACGATTTTGTCAAAGTCATGCACTGTGATTCAACAGAAGTTATGTGGGAGAAGATGATAAGTAGTTATGAAGGTAATGAAAAGGTGAAAGACGCAAAACTGCAGACTCACAAACTGAAGTTTGAGCAATTAAAGATGGATGAAGATGAAACTATCAGTAAGTACTTCTTATGTATATAAGAACTTGTCAACACTATGAAAGTCCTAGGTGAAACGATAGATGAATCTTTTCTAGTCCAGAAAATATTAAGATCTTTTCCTGATAGATTTAACTCAGAGGTCTCTGCTATATAGGAAATAGTTCATCTCAAAATGGTGACACTAGATCAACTACTCAGAACCCTAAATGCTTATGAAATGAGAATCACCAAGGTAAACCCACTACAAGAGAGGCATATTTTAAAGTAGAGAAAAACACAGACTCCGATATAGATGAGATTGAAGCAAATTTTGTGAGAAGAATGAAGAAAGGATCAAGAAAATACAAAGGTAAACTTCCCTTCAAATATTTCAACTATGGTAAGATAGTTCATTTTTCATGTAAGCGTCCTCACAAAATAAATAATCATACATATGATGATGAAGATAAGAACAAACACAAGAAGGTCTATAAAGAGGATAATTTTAAGAAGAAAATCCTTTGTGTAAACAATGATTATGATCCCTCAGATGATGAAAGCAGTGACTCTTCTATTGAAGATAAAATAAATGATATCATGCTAATAGATTTAGAAGATATAAACAATGAAGATATAGGAAGTGATTTTGTTGATTGTGAATCAGTAGTAGATCATGAAGGAGAACTTATCAGTGCCATGGAAGAGATTTATAGACTCAGAGAAAAGAAAAGAAAAGAAAAACAGTTACTGCTCAGGTATGAGAAAACATGCAATGAAACATCTAAAGAAATTACTTTGCTGAAGGTTAAGTTAGAAGAATCTAAGAAGATTCAAGGCATCCTCAAAAAATTTTTGAAGGAAGCCGAAACAAAGGGTGAAAAATTGGAAGCTAAAGTAGTGATTGTCAGAAAAGATCTAGAGAAATGTCAGGCCTTATATCATCAAAATCTGACAAGTATTAAAGCCTCGAAAGGATTAGCCTCCATTCTGAATCAAAAAAGGAATTCAAAGTTGAAAACTGGTTTGGGTTATGAAGAGGGATCAAGTAGTGGTCATCCAAGCAACAAAGAATCCATCAAGTTTGTCAAATCTACAACCATTGACAACAACAAACCTGCAGAAACAAAGGAATAGAATTAGTCGTTGAGGAGTGAAGGAAAATCTACCAGAACTGAATCTAAAGAACAAAGAAATAATACACCCTCTGCTCAAGGAAATCATCAGCATGGAAGAAATCGACCTGATCAAAGAAGACAACCATTTTCCAGGTACAAATATTTTTTCTATGGATATTGTTTTTACTTCTCTAACTTTGGCCACAAAGCTATAAATTGATCTTTAAGATTTAGACATGAGCAATCAAGACAACCAAGGAATAAATATATGCCACAAAAAGGAATGAGACAACCAAGTAAAAAACAACCACACACTGGAAATCATGTGATGGTTGCGAAAAGGATGCAGATTACACATAACAATTATTATGATTCGTTATTCAATGAACTAGAATGTTACATCTGCCATAATTATGGACACAAAGATGCAGACTGTCGCTTAAAAAACTATAAGCCAGATTCAAATTACAGAGCCGAAAACGTCAAGGTTTGGAAGAAGAATGAAGATAAAAAGTGTGGATTAGTGTTGTGAGCTGAAAGACAAAAAGACACCTGGTATTTTGACAACGAATGCTCCAGTCATATGACAGGTGACAAAAGTAAGTTCCTATTACTCAAAGAAAATAAATCAAGGAGTGTGAACTTTGGAAATGATGCTCTAGGAAAGATCAGAGGTAAAGGTCTAGTCATCTTAAGTAATGAAAGAAGAAAAGATCAAGATGTATTATTTGTTGATGGTTTAAAGAATAGTCTTCTTAGTGTCAGTCAGATATGTGAAAGAGGATGTGAAGTAACTTTCACTGCCAAGAATTGTTAAATAAAGACAGTAAACACAGGAGAGTTGATTGCAAAAGGGGTTCAAATTGAAAATAATGTATATGTTCTAAAAGAAGATAAGGAGAAATGTCATTTAAGCAAACTTGATGAAAGTTGGTTATGGAACAAAAGGCTTGGATACCTGAATTTTGATCATATTATCAAATGGAATAATGAAGGTGTTGTGAAAGACCTTCCAAGAATATCTAAGCCTAATAACTTTGTATGTGAATCATGTCAAATGGGGAAGCTAACTCGTGCTCAATTCAAATGGAAGAGTTTCACATCTTTAGAGAAACCACTTCAAATTGTTCATATGGATCTGTGTGGATCATTGCAAAAGGAAGGAACTGGAGGAGAATGTTACTTTATGTTATTCATTGATGACATCTCCAGACTTATGTGGGTTGCCTTGCTGATAGAAAAATTTGATGCGTTTGAGAAGTTTAAAACATTTAAGGCGTTAGTTGAGAATCAGATAGGAAAGAAGTTAAAGGAAATTCACTCAGACGAGGGAGGAGAATTTTTGTCAAGAGATTTCAAAGAATTATGTGATAGATATGGAATTAAAAGAGAATATACTATTCGAGGTACTCCTCAATAATATGGAGTTGTAGAACGCCAAAATAGATCAATTCAGCAGATGAAAAGGGCTATGATGAGTGAAAGGGACATTTCACAAACCTTCTGGGTGGAGGTTGTTCACACATTTGTTCATATTCTAAAAAAAGTGCATGTAAGGATGAACAGTGATAAAAATCCATATCAGTTGTGGTTTGGTCGACCTGCATCAATCAAGCACTTCAAAATATTTGGAAGTAAATGCTACATCAAGAATAATGATGATCATATGGGAAAATTTGATATTAGAGTTGATGAAGGTATCTTATTAGGATATGCAAAGAACAGTAAAGGATACAGATGCTTTAACAAAATAATGCGTAAATTAGTAGACTGTATTGATGTTTGAATTGATGAAGAAGCTCCTGTAAAAGATCCATAGAGAATAAGAACTAATCCAGATGAAAAAGAACTAATCCAGAACTAAGAACTAATCCAGATGAATAAGAACTAATCCAGATGAATTCGATCATCCAAATTTTTTTCAGCCTTCATATTGATTTAAGTGGAAGGACAAGATAAGCTAGAAAAACAACACCGTATATAGATGGAGCCATCAATATAAGGACATGATTGACAAACAACATTTTTTTCAGGTCAAAAGTTGTGAGGAGGTTATTGTTTGGGGAATCTCACTTCGAAAGAATTGCAACTTGAAAGTTGAATTTCCTGAAGCCCAAAATCCGAAATGAATAAGGACCATCGGATATGGAGAAAATTTGATGACCATTAGATCAACGTCTAGTGATGAGAGGAATAATAGAGGAGAAGTAGAGATGTGATCCATTGGCTCTGATCACCGAGGATCAACAACTGTTGGATCAAGAGATAAACACATGAAGGTTAACCGTTTGGATGACTGTAGGAGAGAGGACTTGTCAAAGTCTTGAGGTAAGCAAAGATTGTCCATCCTCAAGACTGACAGGTGGCACATGATCCACAACTCTAGAGAGAATTACTTCGGGAGTTTATGGTTGGAAAGGAAATGAAAAGTCTCAGAGTCCTGAAGGACAAAGGTCTGAAGTTTCTCTTAGTCATCATTGTAAGATACATTTATGGAGTTAGGACAACCGTTATATCCAGGAGAAGAACATGTGTCACATGAGGCAATCCACATCAGCAAGGACACATTGCACAAATAGATAATGATAAGTGTCAAGTTGAATCAACATTTCAGGTACCTGCAAATCACGAATCTGGGTGACATGTGACAACTACTCATATCATGCCATGTCATTAAGTGACATAAGAAAGTTATGTCACTGTGGGAGTTTTACTTCAAGCGTTTTACCACTAGTGATTATACTAAAGTCCCAAAGTCCCAAACGTCAAAGACCCAAAGAATACCCTGGTCATTGATCGCTAGGAGGGGTACATGTCAGAATATTATGCATTTCAATGGAAATACTCTAGGAAAACATGAAGGAGAAAGGTTTGAAATCCTCAAAGCCAGAACAGTTGAAGCAATTGAGAGTCATCGATCTATGAGAGTACAAGTGTCAATAGATCGCAAGCTTTGGGTAAAACGCTTGAAGGGAAGCCAAGCAAGGATAAACTGAAATATGAGAATGTCGAATGGTGAATTCCTAGAGAGAAGGATAACCATTAGATTAAAGACGACATATGTCAGCAAATTTTCCATTTCGAAAGATATCTAGTTAAAAGAAATGAGAAGTTGAGATTTGAAATCTCTGGAGTCTAGAGACCCGAAGGAGATCTCGATTGTTAATCCAATAGGGACACGTGCCAGTGGATTGTCAACTCTAGAATATTGACATACGGAGGAAATAAGTGTTTGAGAGTTGAAACTCTCAAATCCTAGGTCGCGAAATCAATCATAGTCATTCTTCCACAGAACATGAAAGGACAGATCCGAATTGTCAGTTCAGGAGCACAGTGAAGATCGTGAGATCGACTGTCCCATTTCATTGTGGGGATTGAAGGTGAAAGAACGTTAATGAGTTGAGGGAGGGATGTATTATAAACCACATTTTTGGAGAAAGGACATGTGGAGGCTCAAGGTAAATTGTGGGGTGAAAAGAAGTTTGTTTTAAACCACCTTTGGAGGCATCTGCAATCACGTGGTCACATGAGTTCATCACCCAAGGTCATATAAAAAACAGATCTTGTACTCTCTAGACGTTAGTTCAGAGTTTAGGAGTTTGGAATTTGGGAAATTCAGGGTTGGATCACATCCAAATACCCAAAAAGAGAAGTCTCGAAGTGCTTGGCCCCAGGTCACAGCCAGCAGTCATGTGGAGAGAGAAAATAGAGGAAGGATCTAGTGTCGCTAAGATCCACTTTGGATATCAGGATTTGGGAGAATCGAGATGTCTCATACAAAAATTACCAAAGTCGCGAGTCATGAAGCAATTGTTTCTTAGGTGTATGGTCACCACTAATGGTCGCATGAAGGAAGGGGCTTAGAAGCCAAAGAATCCAAAAGTTACTGCCTTTAGCTGACAGAGAAGACGAAGATTTTTTACTTCCAGATAAGTCAAAGAATCTTTGGATAATGACCATTGATGATGAAGAGATACATCATAACAACCAGGGAAGACGAAGAGTTTGAATGATGATCAAGAAGAGGAATCGATGTGAGTAAGGCATGTAGAACAAAGAGTATAGTGTGCTTTTTCAAATGGTATGCATGTGTGTAGGAGGTGAAGCGGTGTAGTACATGTAGTGGATATCAGAGGGGAAGTGCATAGAATTTAGAGGAAACACAAAGCATAAAAGTCATAAGAGAAGTTGAAAAACAATGTGTGGTGCCCAGTAGGAAAAAGAGATGAGCATAGAAGTAGAAAGATGTAGAAATGGAACAGAGCATAGAAGCTGAAGAAGGTAGAGGAGACATGGAGATGTAATAGACTATATCAGAGACAAAGAAAGTAAGTAAATTTTTGTAATATTCAATCATGGTGGTAGGGTGGTGCTAGGGAGGATTGTGGTCCTCTAAATTCTAGTTGGTGCTAGAAGATATTCTGGGAGTTGGTGCGTCCATCTAGTGGGTGCTAGAGAAACCTGGAAATTGGTGTTTCCATTTAGTTGGTGCTAGAGAAATATGAGATTTGGTGCTCTCTACAAGTTGTAGATTTCTATCAGAGGTTGTAGCCTCATATTTGAGTTGGAGCTCAAAGACTATGATGTACATGAAATTTGGAGCTTTATTGACATCCTAAGAAGAAGAGGTTTTCACCCTTATGGGTTTCCTCATGAAAATCAGTGTCTGTGTGTATTCTGTGTGATTGATCAAATATTGCATATCTATGCATGATAAGTTATCAACAACACATTAAATAATAATCTAAAATGAATCATAAAATAACAAGAAAAATTTCAATGTTATATACATAACTGATTTAGCCCCCCCCTCTCAGTTATATTTCAAACATTTTCTCCATTTCTTGGAGAATTTATGGTCCAACCATAATCCTTTCAATTGGATTATCCCAACTTATCGGGGTTGTGCATTTCCTTCCTTATAACACCTCAAAGGGACTCATCTTAGCTGATGCTTGATACCCATATTTGTATGTGAACTCAACTAAGTTCAAATATTATTCCTACTTAGTTGATTTTGTTCTGATAGACATTAGTAACATGTCTTCAATAATTTGTTTGGTTCATTCTATTTTCCCATCCATTTTTGGATGGTAACTTGAGATGAAATTCAAATTAGTACCCAAACCTGCAAACAACTCTTTCCAAAAATTCGATGTAAACTTGACATCTCTATCTAAAATCACCATCTTAGGAATTCCATGCAATATAAAATTTTCTTTCATAAAAATTTCAGCGATGTTAATAGTTTTGTATGTAGTTTCACATGTATAAAATGTACAAATTTACTTAGCTTATCAATTACTACCATAATCGAGTCATTTTTTCTTTGAGTCTTAGGCAACCTGCGATGAAGTCCAACAAAATAATTTCTCATTTCCATTCGATTATAGGAAGAGTTTGTAATAGACCTTTAGAATGTTGATGTTCATCCTTTACCTCTTGACAATCTAAAAATTTAGACAAGTGTTCAGTTGCTTCATTTTTCAAGTTAGACCAATAAAGTTATTTCTTTAAAGCTATTATCGTTTTTTGGTATCATGGATGACCAAAATATGGATGTTTGTGCACTTTGTGAAGAATCATCATCTTTAATTTAGTAGAGTTAGGTACATATAACTTATTTTTCAACCTTAACAGTCCATTTTTATCTATAGTGAGATCTGTTTTGTGAATATTTTCTACATTTCCTTGCAATTGTTTTGTTGTTTTGATGCAATTTCCATCATTTTTTCCTACAGATTTTATCGTATCCTCAATATCATTTTCTACCTTGCTGATAATTACTTCATAAAGAACATCATTCCATAGACTTAGTGCATATGCAACTTTATTTTCTTTACCCTTGACATGTCGTACTTCAAAATCGAACTCACTTGAAAAGGCCAAACATCTTGCTTATATTGCATTGAGATCATGTTGATTGAATAGATTTTTTACACCACTCTTATAAATTAGTAACATAATTTTTCTCCCCATTATATAATCTCGCCACATTTTTAATGCATGAATCACAACTACTAATTCTAGATTGTGAGTTACATGTTTTTGTTCATATTCTTTAAATTTGTGTGATTCATAATGGATGACGTATCCATCTTGTGTTAGAACACCTCATATTCCCTCTTTACTTGCATCCACACAAACTGTAAAGTCTTTATTTGGATCTACTACCTTTACGATTGGTGTTGTAGTTAACATTCGATTTAGTTTGTCAAAAAAATCTTTACATTTTTGCGACCAATTAAATTTTATTCCCTTTTCTTGTAGCGATGGAATCAGATAGGAGATTTTGGAAAACCCTTTGATAAACCTCCGGTAATAATTGGTAATCCCTATAAATGACCTTATATCTTATACGTCTTTAGGATTAGGTCATTCCATAATGTATTTAATATTTTTTGGGTCTAATGCAATACCATCTTCTGATATTACATGTCATAAATACTGTATCTTTATTTGGAAGAAATCACACTTATCAAACTTAGCATACAACTTATGTTCTCTTAAATACTATAATACTATTTTTAGATGTTCTTCATGTTCTTATTCAACTTTTGAATAAACTAAAATATCATCTATAAAAATCAGTACATATTTATCCAAATATTGGTTAAATAAACTATTGCAGGAGCATCTCAAGCGAGCCAGCACGGAGGCCAAAGACAGCTGGACAAGTGCCCAACGCAAATTTTGAAATTGTCTTGAAGTTAATGCACCAATCTTAAATGAGATAATTAAGAAGGAGCTCACTTGTAAAATGTAATTGGAACTTGAGCGATCTGCTCTCGTCCTTAGTAGGTAGAAGGCATTTATAGTAGTTAATGAAAGTAGATAGAATTGAATGTTAGATTAGACAGTTTTAGAGTGCAAGAGGGAAACAGGATATAGACACCCTCATTGTGTATTGTAATATTAGCGTGAAGAGAAGAAGAGAATAGATGAGATTATTCCAAATTGAGAGCATATAAGAGAAAGCAAAGAGTTGTAGTGATAATTCCATGTACAGAAGTTCTGGATTAATACAAAGAAGGTTTTGATTCAAACTCATGGTGTTCAGATATTCTCTGTGTATACATATTTGAATGCTTTTCTCCTAGATGTTTTACTCTTTCTGTCATGCAATTGCTTTTATGCTATGTATGAATGATTTCTTCTAAAATGTTTGAAATCTGAGAGAGAGAGAGAGAGTAAGGGAAATGAGTTTCAATTGTTTCTCCATATGAGCAATAGTTCCTGCAAGGAGTGCAGTTGAATTCTCCGCAAGGAGTGCATTGACAAAGAGTTCAGAGGTTTGTATCTGAAAGCTCAAAAAGATTAGATTTTGTTCTCGTTCACTCAGAAGTGGAGTTAAGCACATGAGTCGTGCAAGGAGTGCACAGGCTGAGTGAAGTCTTAGAATTGTAGACCTGAGCGAAGTATTTAGAGACTGTTGCTGCAGGTGTGCACAGAGTCAAAGAATTTCAACACTTGGAAGTGCTTGAAAGTTTGTTGCAAGGAGTGCGTGCAAGGGTTTTCTGAAAGAATCGAAGTCATGAGAAAGTTCAGAAGGATTTGAACCTTCGAAGGAGTCGAAGGAAGGCACGAGGCCAGGTACCTTGAAGAATCGAAGGAAGGCATAGTGACGTCGGACTGTAGGAGGATGAGTTCTCAATGAAAGATATGGACGTTCAGAATTCTCTGTGGAGAATCCGCAAAGTCCTGTGAGCCTTCAGATCTCACGAAGGAGCAGGGGAATTGTTGGTTGTGGAGCCTGATTATCTCCCTGATTCAGAGGTCCTTGCTTTCAGCCATGTTTATACCCCTTGAAGTATTTACACCCCATAAGTATGTACACTCTTCCACGCGAGGGAGTGCAGAGGAGGGGTACCCCCTCTGCAGGGTTCGGGGGGGCTATCCCCCCAGCAGGGGGGTCTGGGGGAAAGTGGGCCGCCAGCGGGGGTTCGGGGGAGAAGCCCCCGAAGAAAAAATTTCCTTGTAAAATTATATTGTAATTTCATTGTAAATCTGGACCGTTCATTATAAGGTTTCATATCTAACAATAGAGATTATGTTAGGTCTTTTTTCCCTAGAAGGCAACCCTCTTTTATGAGGGAAATGTATCGCGACTATGGTCGATGGTGAATATTGTATTTTGAGAGAGGAGACTGTGAGAGTAAGAAGATGAAGTTACAACGGGTTTTGTTGTAGGTTGTATCCCTTCATTTGCTGGATAATAATAAAGGAAGGACCTGTCAATTTCTTTGGTGGATGTAGCCCACACTGGGTGAACCAAGTAAATCTGTGTCTCTCTTGTATTCTGTGTCTTCTTTGTTTTGTTTCTGCATTTGTTTTTTTTTATTGCTCCGTGGTCATATTTTTCTAACAAATGGTATCAGAGTGTAAGGTAACTCGCAGGAAAAGAGGGTTCCTGGTTTGAGTGGGAGCAATGTCGGAAGATGGAAAGTTTAGGGTCAAGAAATTTAACGGCCAAAACTACCATTTATGGAAGATGCAGATGGAAGACTATTTATATCAGAAGGATCTATTCCTACCATTGAGCAGAGTAGAAAAGAAGCCAATGGCCATGAAGGATGAAGAATGGGATATTCTTGACAGAAAGGATCTAGGAACGATACGGCTGAGCCTGACAGCATCAGTGGCTTTCAATATTTCAAAAGAAAAGACAATGAAGGGTTTGATGGACGCGTTGGCCAAATTGTATGAAAAACTCTCGGCGTCGAATAAGGTATTTCTAATGAAGAGATTATTTAATATGAAGATGTCAGAAGGTGGGTCTGTTGCAGATCATTTAAATGAATTTAATAC
>ML777771.1:38933-69087 GCA_009831015.1 Picea engelmannii | reverse complement strand
ACATAAAGAATAGCAATCACACACAGCATTCACTCACAAGTATGAGACACAGATTTTTCAAGAGGAAACCCAACCAGGGAAAAAACCTCGTCTTCTTAAGATGTTAATCAAGCTCCAACTGCGTTACATCTCATCTTTTATGACCACCAACTCATAGAGGTTACAACCTCTGATTGCCAACACCAACTGGCTGAGAGCACCAACTCCCACAGAATCCCAACACCCACTGGGTGGAAGCACCGACTTCCTTTTTACTTCAGCACCAACTGAGTGAAGGCACCAACCTTCAGATTCTACAAGCACCCACTTGCAGAGAAAGAGACATTCATCTCCCTAGCACCACCCTACCACCCTTCTTTGCCAAAATAAATATTGCTCAAATCAACTTGTTCATTCTGATATAGCTTGCTTACCCTTTCTGCTGATCTACTCTGCATTCTTCACGGTCTCTGATCTGTTGCTCTGCTTCACTGTCCTCTTCAGCCCATTCTCAGCTTCTTCTCCTGTCACGTAGATTCTCCTCTCCCTTTTCTCACTTGCAGAGCTCTCTCTTCTTCTCCCTTCAGCAACCCTTCCATCTTGGTTCTAGCGCATTATATTGTTATTCCACATGCAAAGGTTTTCCTTGCTTTTCTCAACTTCAACTGCAGTTTCCCTTTCTTTCATTCTTTCTTCTGCTTTTTGCATGCCAGCATTCTCCCTGATTTTCTGAACTGGCTCTTTGCATGCCTCCTCTACGCATGCCACATCATGCAACTGCAGTTTCCCTTTCTTTCATTATTTCTTCTTCTTTTCGCATGCCAGCATTCTCCCTGATTTTCCTAAACTGGCTCTTTGCATGCCTCCTCTACGCATACCACATCATGCAACACTGTGTTCTTCCTGTCTTAACTACCAGTCTAATTTTAGACTGAAAGTCCTTCCACCGTCCAGAGTGATTAGAGAAACCCAACTGGAAAAAACTTCCAGACTTGTCAAAGTAGATGAAGGACCCCCTCAAAACCCTAGATTTAGTGATGTCAAGCTCTGTTGATTGTGCATTATAGCCATTTGATGCTGGCCACACCAATCGCGTTGTGAATGGCATCATTCATGCTGTTTCTTAAAGAAAAACGATTGGTAACTTCTGCTGCTAGTCATGGCCGTGGCTAAGGCATGCGTTTTTATCAGCAAAGATCCAGTGTTGTTTCAGCATAGTTTCCAGCACTGTGTTTCAGCCCAGCGCTGTGTTTCAGCATATGTATCAACACTGTGTTTCAACAACTGTTCCAGCCCTGTGTTTCAGCATAAGTTCCAGCTCTGTTTCAGCATTGTGTTTCTGCATCTGTGATTCAGCTTCTGTGTTCCAGCATTTGTGTTCCAACACCTGTGTTCCAACATTTGTGTTCCAGCACCTGTGTTCCAGCATTTGTGTTTCAGCATCTGTGTTCCATCATTTGTGTTTCAGCACCTGTGTTCCAACATTTGTGTTCCAGCATTTGTGTTTCATCATCTGTGTTCCAGCATTTGTGTTTCAGCATCTGTGTTCTAGCTCCTATGTTCCATCATCTCTTGTGCACACTCCATAACCAACTGATTGCCATCAATTACAACCTTGACCGTCTGCGTCATCTCTGCTATAGCCATATTTCCAACATGTGGGACCCAGATCAACAGTTGTTTCATGTGGGTGTCCACACACTATCATTAGACATTGAGGACATTTACTTTTTGACCGGATTATCCTGACGTGGGTACTATGTGAGTCTGACAGGTAGTAGAGGTGGTGGGCTAAAGATGAGTGAGTACTACAATTTATACTGTGTACCTGAGGCTGAGAGAAAGAAAGGAAAAGTGGCTATCTAGGGGGTACAAGACTTGACCCTCCGTACTATCTTTTTCACTATAGCTCAGATGGCTAGGAGTTATGCTCTGCATATGGCATTACAGAGTTACTTCCAGTATGGTATTGAGTGTACTGAGCCCCGAGTGTTTAACTGGGTAGATGTTGTGTTGTGAAGTATTAAAAAGCAATTCACCAAATGTAGGCGGGGTGACCTGAAGCAATTCGGGTATGGATCTTTGATAGTATCCTTCTTCCTTGAGAGGGTCCCATTACTGAGGTTACAGGTGGAGTGGAACTTACTGGCTCCCAGAGATCCATGGATGTTGAGATGGTGTCGGCTCATGGCCTCGCACGTAGCAGGACCGATCATCAAATATGATGATACTTTCTTTGATTGGCTTCAACCACAGATGTTGATGGTTGATGACTATGCTTATGATGGGATGGATTTTCGAGGAGATCCGGATTTGGCATTACCAGAGGATACTCAGTGGGGAGACCTTGGTAAGAAAGACACACATTTTTCAAATGTTTTTGTTTTATATGTTTATCCAAAGACTAATACAAAATTGTTTGTTGATAACACAAATGTTGGACCGTATAGACCTCCTGGCACTTCTCCTATCCAGAGGCAAGGAGAGGTAGTAGAAACACCACAATATGTTGAGGATTATCAGGTAGTGGAACATAATTTAGAGGGTCTGACAGTAGACATTCCATATATGACTCTAGAAGAGGTTCCACGACGTGATCAACGTCACACTGTAGGGGTATCAACATCTATGAGTCGAATGCTCCATAGAGTTGCTAGAGCAGTTGTGTGTTACCATGAACGTCATCTGTGATGTCACTTTGTAGAAGCTATGAGCTTCAAATTTTGATATTTTGGTCTTCGGACAAACTTTTTGTAAAATCTCTTTTGATCGTTATATATACATACAGCTTCTACCGGTTTACTTTATATTGTGTAAATTTCGATGTGTTTGATTTATAAATGATTCAAATGTCTGTCCAATACATAATTAACCAATGTGTCTGTTAATGTATTTAGACATCTAGGAATATGCTGATATTTAATGTGATCAAAATATCGTGCCAAGAGGCGAATTCACAAATACACCCAGAACAAAGTAGGACTTCGAATAGAGTAGACATAACTTAACTGTAGTAGTACAAGCTGCGAGTCAAGTCGCACAACAAAATGACGAATTAGCGAGATAGCATCAACCAATAGTTCAATAACGATGCTATACTCTGCAATGTTTTTGGTTGCATGGCCAAGACATACACCTTGTAAAGATACAAGTTTGTTTGTTGGGGTATAGATTGCACACGTAGCAGAAGCAAGGTTCCAAGTACTATGACTAGCACCATCAGCAAAGCCAATATAGGGTAGCGAAGACTCCAACATCTGGAAATCAAACACAACATCACATAAGGGCAGAGACCAGATAACGATAAAAGAAAACTATAGTAACACACACAAAGTATGATATATTAAAATACAAGTACTTGTGCACAAATGATTTATGCATAGTACTTCTTCAAGTACAACCCATTTCTGGGTTCACTCAAACGGATACCATCATAATCGACCAACTCATATGATCCTTTCTCCAAAGCGCGACGAACAATATAAGGACCGTGCCACATAGGTTCGAATTTCCCAACCCCTAACATAACTCGATCTTGTTCATAGAGAAGAACAAGATCACCTTCAGAGAAAATGCGAGGCTTGACATGCTTGTCATATTGGGCCTTGACACATTTATTTTTGGGCTTCTATTACTAGAGCGACATCACGTTGAGTTTTGTCTAATCGCATAAGATACAATAGAAATTCTTCTTCATTAGAAGTGTTGGGTAGGAGTTCGATAGATAGCTTCAAATAAGGTATCTCACATTCTATAGGAAGAATGGCTTCCACACCATAGACTAATCGAAAAGGCGTGAACCCAGTAGCGGACTTAACAGATGTCCGGTAAGCCCACAATGCCGAAAAAAACATTGTGTGCCAACTTGTTTTATGAATTCCTATCATCCGTCGAAGCATAGTTATGAGAACTTTGTTAATATCTTCGACTTGGCCATTAGCTTGTGGATAATAGGGCGTTGAGTTATCATGATGAAGACCCAACTTCTACGTAAGTTCAGACATCATAAAATTCCTAAAGTGGCTACCATGATCAGTAATGATAGCTTGGGGAACACCAAAACGAGCTATGATGTGATTAAAAAGAAACAAGGCTGCAGTCTTTCCAGTGTTGTCGAATGTCAGCATCGCCTCAGCCCATTTCATAAAGTAATCAACCGCTACAATGATGTAGCCATGCCCCCCGGCCGAGTGAGGGTGACATGTCATGAAATCAATGCCCCATTTCACAAAAGTACCAACTGAGACCACAAGATGAAGAGGAGCAGGATGTGACTGAATTTTCTGATTGTAGGTCTGGCAGGCATGGCATTTCTGAACGGCAGTAATGCAGTCGTTAAACAAAGAAGGCCAAAAATATCTTGCTGGTAAGATCTTCTGGGTAGTAGCATACCCAGACATATGACCACCACATGCTTCGGAATGGAAGTCATTCAAAGCTTTCTCGACTTCATCGAACGTTAGACAACGTCGAAAAATAGAGTCAATACCCCGACGGTAAAGAGTATCTCTGAGGATAATGTATTGACGAGCTTTATAGCGTATGCGACGTCGCTCAGTACTAGACAAAGCAGGATGAAAAGTCTGAGTTTGGAGATAGATAATGAGATATCTATACCAAATATCATCAGTGCTAATAAGGAAAAGAGATTCATCGGGTAATGAATCAACTGCTACATTTTCCATGGAAGAGTGAGGAAAATCGCATATCAACTCAGCAAAAACTAAGGATTTCTTAGACTTGGCGCAATCGAATTCCAAGTCAAACTCTTGGAGTATGAAAATCCATTTGGAGTATTTTCCCCCTAGCAATTGACATGTCAAAATATGTTGCATAGGGTTGCAATGAGAAATCACCATAGTTTTCCGCGAGAGGATATATTGCCGGAAGTGTTGAATGGCTTGAACGACAACCAAGGCCAGTTTTTCAACATGTTGATACTTGATTTCGGTGGGTGTGAGACTTCGACTCAAGTAATAAACAACATGTTCATCGTGGGAATCATCCTCTTGAACGAGAACCATGCCAATAGTGTACTTCGAGGCAGCAAGATAAAGGAAATAATCGCGACTGTAATCGGGAGGAAAGAGAAGTGGAGCTCGCGTGAGGGATAACTTTAAAGCCTCAAAAACATTGTTGGCAATGGTATCCCAGATGAACTCTAAATATTTCTTTAGTAGCCACGTAAAACCACAAGTGATCTCGGTGTAATTAGGGATAAAACGACGAAGAAATTTTGCTTTCCCCTGCAAACTTTGCAACTGGCGCAGTGTAGAAGGAGGAGGGAGATTAAGAATCACCTCAACATTAATATGATCCACCCGGATCCCTTGACGCGAAACGATAAAACCTAGAAGACCACTGGATTCTACACAAAAAACACATTTATGAGGATTTAAACATATACGATAGAACCGACAGCGAACTAAAATGGCCCGGAGATGGGTAGGGTGATCGACTTTGTGCATAGAATGAGCGGGTAAATCGTCCAAATAAGGTTGAATGGTATGCTTGATATCATGAAAAGAATAAGACATAGCACGTTGAAACATCGCCCCCGTGTTCTTAAGTCCGAAAGGGAGTTTCCTATAGGAAAAAGTACCCCAAGGACAAATAAAGGCAGTCTTATGTTGGTCCTCAGGAGCAATATTAATTTTATTATAGCTAGAGAAACCATCCATGAGGGAGAAGATTTCACTTCTGGCACAGTCATCGACAATCTGATTGACGAAGGGGGTAGGAAAGTTGTCATTGGGACAAGCTTTGTTAATATCCCTATAATCAACACATACACGAATACTGCCACCTTTCTTGTCAATCAGGACAGGATTAGAAACCCATTATGTAAGAGCCACTAGATAAATAAAGCCATCTTTCAAAAGTTTTTCAACTTTGAGCTTGATAGCAACCGTTTTATGAGGGTGAACAGGACAAAGGCGTTGTCGAACGAGTTTAGCACCGGGGTATGTCTTTATCTCATGTACAACAATTGCAGGGTCGATACCTAGAATTTCCTTGTAGCTCCTGGTGAATATGTCACGAAACTCTTTAAACAGGGATGTATAGGTGACTATTTCGTCTTGGGAACACGAAGCTCCAATATGAACATTTTCAACGATTCCAGGTTTTATGGATATGTCAATGGGAATCGCAGGAGAGATATTACTGAGGTTCCCTTCGGTAAACACATCATGTGTAGATCCGAGAACAGTCGAGATGAAAACAACGGTCGACAAAGTTGAAATCCGTTGGTAGTTCTCAAGAGTGTGTTGTTCCAGAAAAAGAATGGAACGATGATGCCCATCGTCCCAAGGGGTGTCTTCCATAACGAACATGATCATCTCGTCAGTGGGAAAAATTACACGAAAAGGATCAGGAGACAACTCATCAAGAGAGGGAGTAAAAGGTGTTGCCGATTGAATCGCTTGATAAGTGGATTCAACTGGACTTAACGGCATTATGCTGCCGAAACGAAGATGATCTATGGGGTCAAGGACTATCCAAGGGTCGGAAGACACAGGAAGTTCATGAGGCATGTTGGAAATCATGTTGATAGAAGCAACTGACGGGCATGGAACATCAGGCGGTGGAATGGGGAAAGTACCCATTAATGAGGAGTCCTTTAAAAGGCCTACACCGACATTGTCATAACCCGGTGGGGTTTTAGCAATAAACGGCACGTTGCCAGTACATGTATCATAATTGAAGAAGGTAAGTTGGTCAACAGTGATAACCTTTCCTTGATGAGGAAAATGAACTACACGGAAAATTGTTGACACAACTGCACACATGGAATCGATCCAGCTGTGTCCAAGAAGAAGATTATAATCAAGGGGAGCGTCGAAAACTTCCACTTCCACTTGGACCATTTTACCTTCTAACGTGATAGGAAATGAAGGGAGAACACTGTAAGGCTTAAAACCAGAGCCATTGAAGGATTTAAGACTGTTTTGGGATTCATTCAAAGGAGGAGAGCCAATGGCTTTCCAACAAGCAAGAGACATAACACAAGTTGAGGCACCCTCGTCAATAACTGTTCGGCAAATGTTCTTGTCAGAGACAACAACTTGGATTTGAAATGCTAGTTGAGGGGGTAACCTTGGAATGTGATCATCCAAGTCAAAGAATATCAAATTTGTATCTGTAGGGTCAATTCCACCGATATCTTTCAACAATGCCTTCCGTTGTGCAGGAAAATATTGAAGGACTTCAAGGGATGACATCGCTAAAGGTGCTTGGGCTAGATCTTCAACAATGTTGTATTTATGGGCTGTATGAGCATGAGGATTGAAAGATGATTTTCATACGAAACCCTTACGAGGGGTTCGTAGAACTGTGTCGAGCCTTGGTCGTTCGAGATGAAGAGGATCATTAGTAGGTGGAGTTGCTAGAGAGGGTTGTACCAAAGCAGGAGGTAAATCGTCAACCTTCTCCTTATATGGAGAATAATCTTTGGCTCGAGTCGTAAGTGCAATGTTGTTCTACTTAGAATCACCAGTACACATCAAAACATATGATGTAGTAGAAGAGGATGGTTGGTCATGGATGACCAACTGAGCCTGTTGTTGAGACGGGAAGGGTTGGGACAAGATAGCTGGTGCAAGGGGTTTCGGGGTTCTCTGAAGGAACTTAGTGACCTCGGCACATCTTGGACAATCCTTCATGTAGTGATCATCACCACAAATAAGGAAAGGGTATCGTGGTTTGCTCTTATCCCGGTCATCAACAAAAGTAGTTTTAGTTTGCTCGACTTGATTATTATTTTTGCTCTCCTTATTCTTGCCTCTCCCCTTTTTAGATTTGTTTTTACCAGCAGGGGTAGATTGGACAACATTTACCTCAGAAGTTTTGTCGGTGGGAGCGGCAGGAGACAGAGCATTGTGAACATTAGAAGAATCCAATTTAGGGTTCGATCCTGAAACCGAATGCGATTGGGCTTGGGAAGTACCAATCACACCATCAGCTTCATGTGAAGCAGATGGAGCAGTTGAAGTGTTGGAAGTATTAGGACGAGGTAAATCAGGTAGTAAATCGTAAAGAGTTCCCGTTTGTGAATAAACAAGATCAAGATATTGAGCACGACTTATATCCTGCTCTTCCATGACGACACCACCCATGGCAATCTCCTTATCGATTTCGTTCACAAAGGATTTTGTAAACCATTCTGCCAACAACTGATCAGGGAGCTCAAGTTTAATGAGACGTCGTCTCCTTCGCCACTCATGGATATGATCAGATATATGAGTGCCTTTAATTTGTTTGAAGGAAGTAAAAATCTCAGTCCCTGTATCATAATGGATCGGTAACTGATAATGCGTAAGGAATGCCATAGCTAAAGTGTTAAAATTAGAGAACAAACCTTGTGGCAATTCAATATACCACTTCGCAGCAGAATCGGTAAAGGTTTGTTGAAAAAGACGTAATCGAACAGAGTCATCCATTAACAAGTTGGATGAACACCATAATTGAAAAGTCATAACGTGATTGTTTGGTTCCTCTCCCACTTTACCGTCAAATTTAGGAACGTCCAAAGGAAGCTTGGTCGGCATAGTAGGCCATTGGGGAGAGTGACGAATAAGATCATTTAAAATCCTAGACAAATATGGAAAATCCAAAGTAGCGAGAAAAGGTAACTTTCGATTCACCTGTGGGTAATGGTGACTTTGGGGTGGAAACCCTATGGGAAAACTAGTAGGACCGTAAGCAGTCTGCCCATAATGGGAAGACCCAGGCTGATTCGGTGGTGTTTCGATAGGATAGTAGGTCGAGGAATTGTAACCTTGAGTGGGGACATGGGTTTGAGCATTTGTACCCCAAATATGATTAGGTATACCTGGATAAGGTTGGCCTATAGTAGGGACAGGGAACTGCTGTCCCCCAGTCGTTTGAGGAAGATTTTGTATCACCTGATTCCAATACTGGGCCAAAGCAGGAGGTATATTTTTTCCAAAAGGTGGGGTAGGTCCCCCTATCGTAGGTGGAGTTCCAACTGGAAGTTGTGTTCCAATCAAAGGTTGTGTAGCAATTGGATTTTGTTCGGTAAGAGGAAGTTGAATCGTACCACTGTGTCCACCCATGGGAATCTGCAAGTTGGGTGTAATGGACGGAATAGTGCCACTAGGATTAGGATTGCTAGAAATAAATTGAGGGAGTGTCGAAATAAAACCGGGAATAAGGTGCCCATGAAAAGAAGGACCACCAGGAGTACCAGATGGGGTTTACGGAGGTGTTGGAACAAAAGCATTCAATAAAGCATTCAATGCATGGTATCCGGGTGGTAATGTCGGAGTGACATCGGACGTTCGTTGTATGTTGATAGGAGCAAGACCAGTTGTAGTGAACCCGGTTGGGACACTCGTAGTATTTGCGAGATGGGCCATTTCGGAGGGGAGAGTAAAGTTATACGTGGTATTAAATGGTATAGTCTCTGTCTCAGAAAACACTGGAGGGTTGATTTCGGAGACCACAGGTGAACTAGGACTAAAAAGGGTCCTTTGGAAAGCACCTGTAGACCAAAAAGGATCTTGGCCTTCTACGTCGGGAAAAGGCCCAACAGGGGATCCAGAAGAAGTAACAACTAATTCTCTGGAAGAATTCAGTCGTCTATAAGGGCACTGAGAATCACTGGGAAGTCGAAAATCCTCTCGAGTATTTGTAATTCGAAAACGTTCGAGAGAATCAGTTCGTTCCACTTGTGGTGTGGTGACGACTGGGGCTTCACTCAGCGTCGGAGAGCCTCTAGGTGTGCTTGTGGTAAAGGGTTGTGAACCCTCCAGATGCTCTGGAGATAAACCCTGCATTCTACGTGAACAACGTGGAGGAGCTATTGTAAATGAGTGACAAACTTCGTGAAGAAAATCCTATGGTCAACTTCGAGAAACAAACAACAAGCGCTAGTAAACAAAATCTATTAATCAATCACCAGGAAAACAAGACCTTCTAATTTCGAAGCCACTAGTTGGTGATGAAATCCAATGTCGCAACAACGAGACAAGAAGGGGTGGGGCTATGGTGGAAAATTTACGCTGACAACCTGCTTAACGGACTTACACCCTGGTGCAATCTCCCAAACATAATCATGGGTATACCCTCCAAGGAGCCCGAGTGAGTTTGGTCAACGTTAATTCCAGGTACCATGAAGAATTTCCCCTCCACAGTCACCTTTGGTAAGAACCTAGAGAGATAGGCCACTAAGGTCACCACAAACAATAGTAAAGCCTAGGGGGACAGTCGACAATCCGATCCACAAGCAAAGGTAGGGTATCTAGCCCAAAATCAACTCAAAAGGCTTCCACTCATCATTATGGGTATACCTTCGAGTGACCCCCGTAATACATGCAATCTCTACACTGATGTCAACAAAGTAGGGTGAGTAACTCTGCCAACATCAATGCGACCTAGTTCTTGACCCTTGTGTGAGAAGGGCTTCCCAGACAATATGTTTCAAATGGAATTTAACACTCCCTAACTCAAGATGCTATTCTATGTTTTGAGCTTTTGGAGAGTGTATCTCTCTTCCTACTCCAAAGCACTAGCCTTGCTAAATGTTGGTGTAATAGAGCCCTAGAAAAGAGTTACTAGATAAATTTTATGATTACGCAATGTTATTAAGAGTTGTTGTTTACTCAAAGGAAACGGAGGTGAAACTTATGTTGTATGAATCTAACCCAATAATGCAAGGACGAGAATGAAATATATCACTTTTCGTTCAATGAATCCTATGTATGGGAGAGAGAGAACGTTTTCTAGATCAACCTTGAACTATAATGCAAAATTTCCTTTGAAATGACAATACAAACCATCACTTATAAAACGAAAATCCTCTAGTGTGTCCTTTTCAAATACTTCAATAATATCAATAATTTGATTTTCAAAGTTTTCTAAAACGAAAACAATTTTTGAAAGAAAAACTGTTGTTCACTTTTCAAAAGGACCCAGACTATGACAGTGAGAGTACAGAAAATCAAAATTCAAATGAACAAGCAATGACAAACCCAATCAACTCTTTCAATGAAAGCAAAAAATAAAGAGCAAACCAAAGTAATCTTCTCAAATGCAAAAGAATTTTTTTTTTTTTTACACAAAGGAAATGATAGAGACCAAAAAGACTCAACTTTCAACCAATCACTAGTTCTTAACTAATCAAATACATTCAGAGTCTGAAGTCAGAGAGAATGGTTTTGCCAAGAATAGCTAAGAAACGAAAGTCAAAACCAATAATGACAAGAATAACCTTGAAATCCAAAATATTTCATACATGCAAACAAAAACAAGCAAGATATCAATCAATGGTCCAAGAAACTCATAAGAGGCAATCACACTGATCTGGGCAGTGAGAAATTCCAAAACTCAAATCCAAATTTTGAAAAATTGATGTTTGCAGGCAGGTAATATAACACAGTGCGAGAATTAGTGATTCTTGCAGGTGACCCTTGATTAGGGTGTGAGAACCTCGCACTGAAACCTAAAGGCAGAGTGCGAACTCTACCTATTCTTGCAGACTGCAATGGAGTACAGTGCGAGAATGCCTGAACATAGTCAAAATTTTGAAAAATGAAGTAAAATTGGAAAAGACCTCTGGACCCAGAGCGCCTATCAGGATATCCTAAAGACTCAGAGATTGACGAGACAGGAGAAAAGTGAAACCAGAGAAAATGGCCACAGAAAAATATCAAAAGCCACAAAGAAAATGGGATGTCCCCTGTGGAGTCACCAATTTTGTTATTGGATAAATCCGTAAGTGCGGACACAAACCGATCTCCCTAGATCCACCTGGATCTAGAACATAGCAAGACATAATAATAATCTTTCCCTAGATTTTGACTATTGAATTAACTTGGACGCAAGAAATAGTAACATACCTTATTATCTCTTCCTATGGTCTTTGTTTCTCCTGCTTCACTCCAGTGCTCTCGTGCAGTCAAGACCAAGACATCACAAACCAACCAAAGTGAAGAAAGCACAATCTATTCAACAATCCATCTATGTATATGATCAAGGAATTATACAATAAAGTGGAAATAGCTTTATGGGAAAGGGACATATTACTGTATCATATTAATGGAAAGTAAAGATTACAACCTGAGCCTTGGTGTCACAAACTTCCTTTTAATGGCCCTTGGCTCTAACACACACACTTGCTCACTTGCATGAAGAAGATAAACTCCTTTGGATGAACTTGATAGAGTCTCCAAGTTGTTGTAGTATCAGTCCTTCACACAATTCTTTCACTAATTCTCCAATGAATCTCTTGCTTAACTTTTCTTAACCTTTTCCATGAGAATTCCCTCAATATATAAGAGAGAATGAATTATTTACTTGGATAAGAATGATCCCAAAATATTAGAGAATCCAGTACAAGATAACCATTCAAATGCCATATAATCCTTCTAGAAGATTCCCTTCTAGAAGCATCGAGAATTCACCTTTTTCCTTGCTTTAGAAAGAGTTCGCACCTTAGCAGTTCAACACTGTGCGAACTTCTCGCACCTTGGCTTAAGGCAGCCTGCGAGAATCATGCATTCTCGCAGGAAAATATACTACCAGCCTGCGAGCCTCCTTCAAAAATGATATTTCTGGAAAGAGAAGAAAGTAACTTTTCTCAAGAGAAAGTTCTGATGAAGAGCCTGAGTACACCATCATCCCTACATCATCATGATGACCAAAATCATGGGTAACACCAGGGTCCCTTATTCATCAATAGTTGGCAGCTTGATGTATGCAATGGTTTGCACAGAACCAGATATTGCACATGCAGTGGGAGTTGTGAGAAGGTATATGAAAAATCTAGGTAAAGAACATTGGGAGGTAGTAAAGTGGATTCTCAGGTATTTGAGAGGTACTACTACACATGCATTATGTTTTGGAGGTTCAGACACTTTTCTACAGGGATATGATATGGCAGGTGATAAATACAATAGGAGTATAACCACAGGGTATGTTTTTACTATAGGTGGAACAACAGTAAGTTGGATTTCAAAACTGCAAAAGGTTGTTGCACTTTCAACAACAGAGGTAGAGTATGTTGCTGCTACAAAGGCTACTAAAGAGATCATTTGGTTACAAAGGTTTATGGAGGAATTGGGAAAGAAGCATGAGAAAAGTCGGTTGTACTGTGATAGTCAGAGTGCCATTCACCTTGCAAAGAACTCAGCCTTCCACTCGAATACTAAGCATATACAGTTGAGGTACCACTTCATACGATCTGCCTTGGAAGATGGACAATTGAATCTGGAAAAGATACAGACTAGCTAGAATCCTTAAGACATGTTAACAAAGGGAGTAACCAAGGAGAAACTGACTTCCTTCTTAGTTTCAGTTGGTCTTCAAGAATGAAGATGAAAATGAGAAATTTGTCAGGTCCAAGAAGGTTCAGAGTCCAGCATATACAGCAGCGATGGAGTTGTTGAGATCAGTCTCTAAGTGGGAGATTGTTGGTTGTGGAGCCTGATTATCTTCTTGATTCATAGGTCCTTGCTTTTAGCCGTGTTTATACCCCTTGAATTATTTACACCCCATAAGTATGTACACTCTTCCATGCGGGGGAGTCCAGAGGGGGGGTACCCCCTCTGCAAAGTCCGAGGAGGCTATCCCCTCAGCTAGGGGGTCTGGGGGAAAGCGGGCCCCTAGCGGGGGTTCGGGGGCGAAGCCATCAAAGAAAAAATTACCTTGTAAAAGTATATTGTAATATCATTGTAAATCTGGACCATTCATTATAAGGTTGCAGATCTAACGGTAGAGATTATGTTAGGGTTTTTTGCCCTAGAAGGCAATCCTCTTTTATGAGGGAAATGTATCGCGGCTATGGTCGATGGTGAATATTGTATTCTGAGAGAGGAGATTATGAGAGTAAGATGAGGAAGTTACAGCGGGTTTTTCTTTAGTTTGTATCCCTTCATTTGCTGGATAATAATAAAGGAAGGACCTGGAAATTTCTCTGGTGGACGTAGCCCACACTGGGTGAACCACGTAAATCTGTGTCTCCCTTGTATTGTGTGTCTTCTGTGTTTTTTTTCTGCATTTGTTTTATTTTATATCTCCACGGTCCTGTTTTTTCTAACAGGAATTACCGTGAGTATTCCTAAAGGTTCTAAGCTCAGGAGGAGTAGAACCGTAGATCTAAGCCACAAGAGCCATTGGATTTACCCATGAACTTCTATTTTGGGTTTTCGAGGGTGGAAGTCATGAAATCTATGCAACGGGAATCGCAAAATCATGAAACGCGATCTCTCGAAGGAATGAAAGGATCATGTGGGCCACAAGAATTGGTAGAGTGGACAGGTGGCGCATTCTCGACAAGGGAGTCAATTTCATTGACCATTTCTGGGTTTCGTGGAGTGAAGTTATGAATTCCTTACATTAGGATTCATGATATCATGAAGTCCAAAGTCCCGACTTAGTGAAAGACCGTTGAAAGGTCAAATCTTGTGAGCGCATCAGAGTTTTGGAAAATCGGGTTTCGGGAGTCGAGGAGATGAGTTGCTTGACACCATGACTGCTGAAATCGTGATAAGGAGAAATCTGAAATAGGGACAGAAAGGGTCAGCGTTGACTGTTTTTCCGGTTTTCAGAGATTGAAAAACAAGGCCTTTGACCACCAGAGTCACTGAAGTGCGAATTCTGATCTCCCGAATACAAGGGGGATTTCTTGAAGTCGATTGTGGGTGCAGATTTCCAAAAAGGGGAATAGAGGAGCCATTTCTAAGAGCTCTTTGGGCCATTGTCAGGGGAAACATCCTTTGTACGTGACCTTCTGACCCGTGGGTTGAGGAGGGGTCACGGCATCATTTCTAGTATCAAAGCGCAGAAAGGTTCTTTGCTTTTTGTAGCAAGGAAAAGGAATATTCACCATGTCGTCGAGAAGAAGAGACAGGAAAACACTCGATCTGGTGTGTAACTTACGCACCAGACTTGAAGACATGGAGACATCACAGAGGCATAGAGTCAGTGTTGGGGATCTTAGTGATTCTAAAAGTGAAATTGAGGTTGAACATGAAGGGGAGGAAGTTGCAGCATAAGATGCAACAAACGAACGTTTGATTAGAGTTATTGCATGAATGGGTGCAAGAGAGAAAATGGACATTCCAGATTATGAGGGAAATCTAGATGCAAAGGAGCTTCTAGACTGGATTAGAGCCCTGGACACATACTTTGAATATGAAGATGTCGAAGAGGACAAGAAGGTTAAGCATGTTGTCACAAGATTGAAAGGATATGAAGCATTGTGGTGGGATGAACTACAAGATGACAGATGCTGCAAAGGCAAGCAGAATATTAAGAGTTGGGACATGATGATCGCAAAGATGAAGGTGAAATTCATCCCCAAAGATTACCAAATTAATCTATTAAGGAGAATGTAGAACTTGATACAGAAGCTGATGACAGTGAAAGAATACAC
Source organism: Picea engelmannii (assembly GCA_009831015.1). Lineage (NCBI taxonomy): Eukaryota > Viridiplantae > Streptophyta > Pinopsida > Pinales > Pinaceae > Picea > Picea engelmannii. Next base: position 53,711 of record ML777771.1, on the reverse strand, counting down.
TGAAGAATTCTACAGGCTTAACATCAGGGCAGGTCATCGAGAAAGCGATGATGAAAAAGTTTCTAGATACATGAATGGCCTAAGATATGACATTCAGGGTGAGATGAGTATGGTAACCATCTGAACGGTGGAATATGCTTATCAGATGGCTCTAAAGGCTGAAGAGAAGATGAGCCAAAAACAAGGTCAAAGAGGTCGAGGCAGAAGTCAGCCCAAAGGCAAATCAGTTGCCCAGGATAAAAACCAAAATCCCAAGGAGGACTGGAAGAAACCTCAGACTCAAACTGGGAGGGGTGGAACCTCAAAGTGAGGGCAATATGTTGAATAGAGAGGGCAACATACCGAACAGAGAGGGGAGTATGCTGATAATAATATTTTTCCTCGTACTAGTGGTAGAGGAAGAGGAAGAGGTGGAGTAATAACATGCTTCACATGTGGAAAGAATGGGTATAAGTCTTACGAGTGTCTAGATAAAAAGAAAGAGAGTGGAGAGACTCACATCATCGAACCACAGAGGCGGGATGTTGAGGAAGAATATGTTGAAGGCAGAAGATCGTTGATGATGCAGAAAGCTCTTTTGACACCAGAGAAGGAGGTGTAGAGTTCAGTCCAAAGAAACAGACTTTCTAGACTACTTGCAAGACCAGGGAAAGGGTATGCAAGGTCATTGTGGATAGTGGTAGCACAAATAATCTTGTTTCTACAGAGATGGTAGAAAAGCTGGAGTTGGAGATGATTGATCATCCAAGCCCATATAGAGTTTTGTGGCTACAAAAAGGACATCAGGTAACTGTCACTAAATAGTGTTTAGTTGAATTTAAGATAGGAGGATATAATGATAAGGTACTTTGTGTTGTTATTCCTATGGATGTTTGTCATCTATTGTTGGGTAGACCTTGGCAATATGACAGGAATGTGATTCATGATGGGAGAATGAACACATACACCCTAGAGAAGAATGGGAGAACTCACATGTTGCTTCCAATCAAGGATAAGGAGGTGGAACCTGAATTAAGTAACAATCTACGTCTCATGAGTGGGAATGGACTTCTTACAGAGGTGAAGAAGAAGGAAGAAACACAGTTTATTGTGGTCAGGAAACCAAGGATTGTTTTGACCAGCACAAGAGTGGATGATTTACCAGAAGAAGTTCAGGAACTGCTGGAAGAGTTCGCTGACATAGTAGTGGGTGAATTACCTCATTCGTTGCCACTAATTAGAAGTGTGAGTTATCATATTGATCTCATACCATGAGCCAGTTTTCCAAACAAATCCTCGTACAGATTGATGCCACAAGAGAATGAAGAGGTCAAAAGACAAATGCAGGATTTGTTGGGCAAATGTTTGGTCAGGGAAAGCTTGAGCCCATGTGTTGTTCTGACAGTACTTAGTATGAAGAAAGACAGAGGTTGGAGGATGTGTACTGACTCAAGGGTGATTAATAGGATAACCATCAGGTACAGATTCCCATTTCCAAGGATGGATGATCTGATGGATTTCTTGAGTGGAGAAAAATTATTTTCAAAGATTGATTTGAAAAGCGATTATCATCAAATCTGTATGAGAGAAGGTGATGAGTGGAAAACAAAATTCAAAACCAACGAAGGTTTATATGAATGGATTGTTATGTCATTTGGCTTAACAAATGCGTCGATTACCTTCATGAGATTGATGAATGAAGTCCTGAGGGAGTTCATCGGAATTTTTTTTATCGTATATCTGGATGACATACTGATTTTCATTAAAATAGTGGCAGAGCATCTGAAACATTTGGCTACAGTGATGAAGAAGCTACAACAGGAGAAGTTGTTGATAAACATGAAGAAATCCTCATTCATGAAGACACAACTCATTTACTTAGGATTTTTTATTTCTGCAGATGAGTTGAGGATGGATCCAGATAAAGTGGAAGTGATTAAGAATTGGCCATCACCGAAGAATATCTTTGAGGTGAGAAGTTTTCACGGATTGGCTAGTTTATACCGAAAATTCATCATAAATTTCAGTGGAATTAGTGCAACGATGATGGACATAGTGAAGAAGAGACACAAGTCTTTTCACTGGACAGAAGAAGCTGAGAAGAGTTTTAATCTGTTGAAGAGGAATAGTACAGAACAACCAATTTTGGTGTTTCCTGATTTCCAAAAGACATTTCAAGTGAAATGCGATGCAAGTGGATTTGCAATAGGGGAAGTCTTGAGTCAAGAAGACAGGTCGATAGCATACTTCAACGAGAAGCTGAATGAAGCCAAAGTCCAATACTCCACATATAATAAGGAGTTCTATGCCATTATTCAGGCATTGAAGAATGGAGACATTACTTAATCCCGAAGGAATTTGTCTTACACGGTAACAATCATGCACTGCAATTTGTGACTCAACAGGAGAAGTTGAATCAGAGACATGTTAAATGGGTTGAATACATGCATAATTTCACTTTTGTGATTAAACATATTTTTGGTACTGCTAACAAATTTTTCGATTCTTTAAGCAGGAAGTGTTTGCTATTGCAGGAGTTCAAAGTCAAAACATTGGGTTTTGATGATCTTAGGGACATGTATCAAGTTGATCTAGATTTTAAAGAGGCGTATGAAGCAGCTGAGAATCCAATTCCTAGAGATAGAAGCCAATGGGTAGAATACATGATCCAGGAAGGATTATTGTTTAAAGGTAATCAGCTTTGTATTCCAAAATGCTCCATGAGGGAGAATTTGTTGAAAGAGAAACACAATGGAGGATTGGCAAGACACTTTGGTCAAGACAAGATGTTCGCAAAGTTGAATGAGTCATATTTTTGGCTGGGAATGTGAGCTTATGTCAAGAGATTCGTGGACAGATGTTGAATTTTCTAGCATTCGAAGGGAAGGAAACATAATGCAGGGTTTTATCAACCATTGCCCATACCTGAGAGGTCGTGGGATGCAATCAACATGGATTTCATATTGGGGTTGCAAGAACACAAAGAGGTTTTGACTCAATATTTGTGGTCGTGGATAGATTTTCCAAGATGGAACACTTTATTCAGTGTCAGAAAACCAGTGATGCAACTCACATTGTGAATATGTTTTTCAAAGAAGTCATTCAACTTCACGGCTTACCAAGGAGCATAGTTTCGGATCGAGACAGTAAGTTCATAGGACACTTCTGGAGGACCTTATGGAATAAGCTAGGAACTAACTTGTCATTTAGTTCGGCTTATCATCCTTAGACGGATGGACATACAGAAGTGGTAAAAAGAAGTCTGGGAGACTTGCTGAGAAGCTTGGTGACAGAACACCACAACTAGTGGGACAACATATTACCACAAGCGGAGTTTGCTTATAACGACTCAGTTAACAGAAGCATGGGGTAGAGTCCATTTCAGATCATCTATGGCATGCAACCGAGAGGAATTTCTGAAATGAGGGATTCAGAACAGATGACAATTAGGAGTGCTAGTGCAAAAGATTGCGTAGAGGTGATGAAGGAACTTCATAGCCAGGTGAAGGAGCGTTTACAGAGTTCGAGCCAGGAATATAAGAGAAGAGCAGATCAACATAGGAGACAACTTCAATTTGAGGTTGGTGATTTGATTCTGGCACATTTGAGAAAGGAAAGGTTCCTGAGAGGACCATATAATAAACTAAAGATGAAGAAAATTGGACCATGTAAGGCATTGAAGAAATTTGGGGAAAATGCTTACGAGATTGAATTACCCGATGGGATCAGAATTTCTCCGATATTCAATATCTCAGATTTGTACCCATATAAAGCTGAGGAAGTAGGGATAGAAAATGAACAACTAGTGATCCAATGGAAAAAATAGATGCCAGTTGCAGAAAAGCCGCAGATGGAGCGCATACTGAACAAAAGGGTCAGCAAGAAGACCAGGCGAAAGAAATACTTTGAATATTTGGTCAAGTGGAAGGGCCATCCAGTTGAAGATGCTAGCTGGGAGAACAAAGCAGAGATCCAAAAGTATGGATAGACCGTGCACGAGCTCATGGATAGGAAACCATGAAAATTTTCAAGCAAGGGAGTATGATGCAGGAGCATCTCAAGCGAGCCAACGCGGAGGCCAAAGACAGTTGGACAAGCGCCCAACACAAATTTTGAAATTGTGTTGAAGTTAATGCACCAATATTAAATGAGATAATTAAGAAGGAGCACACTTGTAAAATGTAAATGGACCTTGAGCGATCCGCTCTCATCCTTAGTAGGTAGAAGGCATTTATAGTAGTTAATGAAAGTATATAGAATTGAATGTTAGATTAGACAGTTTTAGAGCGCAAGAGGGAAACAGGATATAGACACCCTCATTGTGTATTGTAACATTAGCGTCAAGAGAAGAAGAGAATAGATGATATTATGCCAAATTGAGAGCATAGAAGAGAAAGCAGAGAGTTGTAGTGAGAATTCCATGTACAAAAGTTGTAGATTAATACAAAGAAGGTTTTGATTCAGACTCATGGTGTTTAGATATTCTCTGTGTATGCATCTTTGAATGCTTTTCTCATGAATGTTTTACTCTTTCTGTCATGCAATTGCTTTTATGCTATGTATGAATGATTTCTTGTTAAATGTCTGAAATTTGAGAGAGAGAGGGAGAGTAAGGGAAATGAGTTTCAATTTTTTCTCCATCTGAGCAATAGTTCTTGCAAGGAGTGCAATTGAATTGTCCTCAAGGAGTGCGTTGACAAAGACTTAAGAGGTTTGTCTCTGAAAGCTTAGATAGAGTATCTTTTGTTCTCATTCACTCAGAAGTGAAGTTACGCATAGGAGCTATGCAAGGAGTGAACAGGTCGAGTGAAGTCTTAGAGTTGTAGACCTGAGCGAAGTATTTAGAGACTGTTGTTGCAGGTGTGCACAGAGTTGAAGAATTTCAACACTTGGAAGTGATTGAAAGTGTGCCGCAAGGAGTGAGTGCAAGGGTTTTCTAAAAGACTCAAAGTCTTGAGAAAGTTCAAAAGCATTTGAACCTTTGAAGGAGTCGAAGGAAGGCATGAGGACATGTACCTTGAAGAATCGGAGGAAGTCATAGCGACGTCGGACTGTAGGAGGACGAGTTCTCAAGGAAAGAGATGGACGATCGGAATTCTCTGTGGAGAATCTGCGAAGTCCTGTGAGCCGTCAGATATCACGAAGGAGCAGGGGAATTACTGCGAGCATTCCTAAAGGTTGTAATCTCAAGAGGAGTAGAATCGTAGATCCAAGCCACAACAGCCCTTGGATTTACCTGTGAACTTCTATTTCGGGTTTTCGAGGGTGGAAGTCCTAAAATCTTTGCAATGGGAATCACAAAATCATGAAACGCGATCTCCCGAAGGAACGAAAGGATCATGTGGGCCACAATAATCGGTAGAGTGGATAGGTGGCACATTCTTGACATGGGAGTTAATTCCGTTGACCATTTCGGGGTTTCGTGGAGTGAAGTTCTGAATTCCTTGCATTAGGATTTGCGATATCGTGAAGTCCAAAGTCCCGATGGAGTGAAAGACTGTTGAAAGGTCAAAGCTTGCGAGCGCATCAGAGTTTCTGCAAATCGGGTTTCGGGAGTCGAGGAGATGAGTTGCTTGACATCACGACCGTCGAAATTGCGATAAGGAGAAATCTAAAATAGGCACAGAAAGGGTCAACGTTGACTATTTTTTCGGTTTTTAGAGATTGAGAAACAAGGCCTTTGACCACCAGATTCACTGAAGTGCGAAGTTCGATCTCTCGAATACAAGGGGGATTTCTTGAAGTTGATTGTGGGTGCAGATTTCCCAAAAGGGAAATAGAGGAGCCATTTTCGAGAGCTCTTCAGGCCATTGTTAGGGGAAACATCCTCTGTACGTGACTTTTTGACCCGCGGGTTGAGGAGGGGTCCCAACATTATTTTTGGTATCAGAGCGCAAAAAGGTTCTTTGCTTTCTGTAGCAAGGAAAAGGAAGATTCACCATGCCACCGAGAAGAAGGGACAGGAAAACACCCGATCCACCAGAGGAGAGGGAAATGTCGAGAAGAAGAGGTAGGCATATGTCTGATCCAGCCATGGAAAAACAAATGCGTGACTTACGCGCCAGACTTGAAGACATGGAGACATCACAAAGGCATACAGTCAGTGTTGGGGATCTTAGTGATTCCGAAATTGAAATTGAGGTTGAACATGAAGGGGAGGAATTTGCAGCCGAAGATGCAACAAACGAACGTTTGATTAGAGCTATTACATGAATGGGTGCAAGAGAGAAAATGGACATTCCAGTTTATGAGGGAAATATGGTTGTAGAGGATATTCTAGACTGGATTAGAGCCCTGGACACATACTTTGACTATGAATATGTCTAAGAGGACAAGAAGGTAAAGAATGATGTCACAAGATTGAAAGGACATGCAACATTGTGGTCGGATGAACTACAAGTTGACAGACACTGCAAAGGCAAGTAGAAGATCAAAAGCTGGGACAGGATGATAGAAAATATGAAGGCGAAATTCATCCCTAGAGATTACCAAATTACTCTGTTCAGGAGAATGCAGAACCTAAGACAAAAGATGATGACATTGAATGAATACACTAAAGAATTCTATAGGCTGAACATCAAGGCAGGTCATCGGAAAAGAAATGATGAAAAAGTTTCCAGATACATGAATGGCCTGAGATATGACATTCAGGATGAGATGAGCATCGTAACCATCCAAATGGTGGAAGATGTTTATCAGATGGCTCTAAAGGCTGAAGAGAAGTTGAGCCAAAAATAGGGTCAAAGAGGCTGAGGCAGAAGTCAGCCCAAAGGCAAATCAGTTTCCCAGGATAAAAACCAGAAGCCCAAGGAGGACTGGAAGAAACCTTAGACTTGAACTGAGAGGGGTGGAACCTCACAGCGAGGGAAATATGTTGAACAGAGAGGGTAGAATACCGAATAGAGAGGGGAGTATGCTGATAATAATATTTTTCCTCGTACTAGAGGTAGAGGAAGAGGAGGAGGTGGAGTAATAACATGCTTCACATGTGGACAGAATGGGCACAAGTCTTACAAGTGTCCAGATAAAAAGAAAGAGAGTGGAGAGGCTCACATCACTGAAGCATAGAGGTGGGATGTTGAGGCAGAAGATGTTGAGGGTGGAAGATCGTTCATGATGTGAAAAGCTCTTTTGACACTAGAGGAGGTGGAGAGTTCATTCCAAAGAAACAGACTTTTCTAGACTGCTTGTAAGACTAGGGATAGGGTATGCAAGGTCATTGTGGACAGTGGTAGCACAGATAATCTCGTTTCTACAGAGATGGTAGAAAAGTTGGAGATGGAGACAATTGATCATCCAAGCCCATACAGAGTTTCGTGGCTACAAAAAGGACATTAGGTAACTATCACTAAACATTGTTTAGTTGAACTTAAGATAGGAGGATATAATGATAAGATACTTTGTGATGTTATTCCTATGGATGTTTGTCATCTATTGTTGGGTAGATCGTGGAAATATGACAGGAATGTGATTTATGATGGGAGAATGAACACATACACCCTAGAGAAGAATGGGAGAACTCACATGTTGCTTCCAATCAAGGATAAGGAGGTGAAACCTGAATTAAGTAACACTCTACTTCTCATGAGTGGGAAGGAACTTCTTATAGAGGTGAAGAAGAAGGAAGAACCAGAGTTTATTGTGGTCAGGAAACCAAGGATTTTTTTGACAAACACAAGAGTGGATGATTTACCAGAAGAAGTTCAGGAACTGCTGGAAGAGTTCACTGACATAGTAGTGGACAAATTACCTTGTTCGTTGCCATTGATTAGAAGTGTGAGTCATCATATTGATCTCATACCAGGAGCCATTTTTCCAAAAAAATCCACATACAAATTGATGCCACAAGAGAATTAAGAGGTCAAAAGACATGTCTAGGATTTGTTGGACAAAGGTTTGGTTAGGGAAAGCTTGAGCCTGTGTGTTGTTCCGACAGTACTCAATCTGAAGAAAGACGGAGGGTAGAGGATGTTTACTTACTCGAGGGAGATTAACAGGATAACCATCAAGTACATATTCCCATTGCCAAAGATGGATGATCTGATGGATTGCTTGAGTGGAGAAAAATTATTTTCAAAGATTGATTTGAAAAGCGTTTCTCATCAAAACCAACATTCAAAACATTCAAAACCAACATTCAAAACCAACATTCAAAAATTATTTTCAAAGATTGATTTGAAAAGCGGTTCTCATCAAATCCGTATGAGAGAAGGTGATGAGTGGAAAACAACATTCAAAACCAACGAAGGATTATATGAATTTCTTATTATGTCGTTTGGATTAACAAATGCGCTGAGTACCTTCATGAGATTGATGAACGAAGTCCTGAGGGAGTTCATCGGAATTTTTTTTATCGTATATCTGGACGACATACTGATTTTCAGTAAAACAGTGGTAGAGCATCTGAAACATTTGGCTACAGTGATGAAGAAGTTATAGTAGGAGAAGTTGTTGATAGACATGAAGAAATCCTCATTCATGAAGACAGAGCTCATTTACTTAGGATTTCTTATTTCTGCAGATGAGTTTAGGATGGATCCAGATAAAGTGGAAGTGATTAAGAATTGGCCATCACAGAAGAAAATCTTTTAGGTGAGAAGTTTTTACGTATTGGCTAGTTTCTACTGAAAATTCATCATAAATTTCAGTGGAATTAGTGCACCGATGATGGACACAGTGAAGAAGAGACAAAAGTCTTTTCACTGGACAGAAGAAGATGAGAAGAGTTTTAATCTGTTGAAGAGGAAGATTACAGAACAACCAATTTTGGTATTGCTTGATTTCCAAAAGACATTTCAAGTGAAATGCGATGCAAGTGGATTTGCAATAGGGGAAGTCTTGAGTCAAGAAGACAGGACGATAGAATAATTCAGCGATAATCTGAATGAAGCCAAAGTCAAATACTCCACATATGATAAGGAGTTCTATGCCATTATTCAGGCATTGAAGAAATGGAGACATTACTTAATCCAAAAGGAATTTGTCTTACACAATGACAATCATGCACTGCAATTTGTGACTCAACAAGAGAAGTTGAATCAGAGACATGTTAAATGGGTTGAATACATGCATAATTTCACTTTTGTGATTAAACATAGTTCTGGTACTGCTAACAAAGTTGTTGATGCTTTAAGAAGGAAGTGTTTGCTATTGCAATAGTTCAGAGTCAAAACATTGGGTTTTCATTATCTTAGGGACATGTATCAAGATGATCCTGATTTTAAAGAGGCGTACGAAGCAGCTGAGAATCCAATTCCCAAAGATAGAAGCCAATGGGTAGAATACATGATCCAGGAAGGATTACTGTTTAAAGGTAATCAGCTTTGTATTCCAAAATGCTCCATGAGGGAGAATTTGTTGAAAAAGAAACACAGTGGAGGATTGGCAGGTAACTTTAGTCACGACAAGACGTTTTTAAAGTTGAATGAATCATATTTTTGGCTGGGAATGTGAGCATATGACAAGAGATTCATGGATAGATGCAGAATTTGCCAGCATTCGAAGGGAAGGAAACAGAATGCACGGTTTTATCAACCATTTCCCATACATGAGAAGTCATGGGATGCAATCAGCATGGATTTCATATTGGGGTTGCCAAGAACACAAATATGTTTTGACTCAATATTTGTGGTGGTGGATAGATTTTCCAAGATGGCACACTTTATTCCATGTAAAAAAACCAGTGACGTAACTCACATTGCAAATTTGTTTTTCAAAGAAGTCATTCGACTTCACGGCTTACCAAGGAGCATAGTTTTAGATCGAGACAGTAAGTTCATAGGACACTACTGGAGGACCTTATGGAAGAAGATGGGAACTAACTTGTCGTTTAGTTCAAGTTATCATCCTCAGACGGATGGACAAACATAAGTGGTAAACAGAAGTCTGGGAGACTTGCTGAGAAGCCTGGTGAAAGAACACCATAGCCAGTGGGACAACATATTACCACAGGAGGAGTTTGATTATAATGACTCAGTTAACAGAAGAAGAGGGCAGGGTCCATTTTAGATCATCTATGGCATGCAACCGAGAAGAATTTATGAAATGAGGGATTCAAAACAGACGTCAATTAGGAGCGCTAATGTAGAAGATTTCGCAGAGGCGATGAAGGAACTTCATAGCCAGGTGAAGGAGCATTTACAGAGTTCGAGGTAGGAATATAAGAGCAGAGTAGATCAACACAGAAGACAACTTCAATTTGAGGTTGGTGATTTGATTCTGGCACATTTGAGAAAGGAAAGGTTTCTGAGAGGAACATATAATAAACTGAAGATGAATAAAATCGGACCATGTAAGGTCTTGAAGAAATTTGGGGAAAATGCTTATGAGATTGAATTACCCGATGGGATCAGAATTTCTCCGATATTCAATATCGCATATTTGTACCCATATAAAGTTGAGGAAACAACGATAGAAAATGAAAAACAGATGATCCAGTGGAAAAAATAGATACCAGTTACCGAAAATCCGCAAATGGAGCGCATACTAGACAAAAGGGTCAACAAGAAGACCAGGTGAAAGCAATACTTTGAATATTTGGTCAAGTGGAAGGGCCATCCAGTTGAAGATGAAAGATGGAAGAACGAACAAGAGATCTAGAATCATGGACAGACCATGCACGAGCTCATGGACAGGAGCCCATGAAAATTTTCCAGCAAGGGAGTATGATGCAGGAGCATCTCAAGCGAGCTAGTGTGGAGGCCAAAGACAGTTGGACAAGCACCCAACACAAATTTTGAAATTGTCTTGAAGTTATTGCGCCAATCTTAAATGGGATAATTAAGAAGGAGAGCACTTGTAAAATTTAAATGGACCTTGAGCGATCCGCTCTTGTCCTTAGTAGGTAGAAGCCATTTATAGTAGTTAATGAAAGTACATAGAATTAAATGTTAGATTAGACAGTTTTAGAGCGCAAGAGGGAAATAGGATACTGACACCCTCATTGTGTATTGTAACATTAGCATGAAGAGAAGAAGAGAATAGATGAGATTATGGAAAATTTAGAGCATAGAAGAGAAGGCAGAGAGTTGTAGTGAAAATTCCATGTACAGAAGTTATGGATTAATACAAAGAAGGTTTTGATTCAGACTCATGGTGTTCAGATATTCTTTGTGTATGCATCTTTGAATGCTTTTCTCATGAATGTTTTACTCTTTCTGTCATGCAATTGATTTTATGCTATGTATGAATGATTTCTTATTAAATGTTTGAAATCTGAGAGAGAGAGGGAGAGTAAGGGAAATGAGTTTCAATTGTTTCTCCATCTGAGCAATAGTTCTTGCAAGGAGTGCAGTTGAATTTTCCGCAAGGTGTGCGTTGACAAAGAGTTCAAAGGTTTGTCTCTGAAAGCTTATATACAATAGATTTTTTTCTCATTCACTCAGAAGTGAAGTTAGGCACAAGATTCGTGCAAGGAGTGCACAGGCCAAGTGAAGTCTCAGAGTTGTAGACCTGAGCGAAGTATTTAGAGACTACTACTGCAGGTGTGCACAGAGTCGAAGAATTTCAACACTTGGAAGTGCTTGAAAGTCTGCCGCAAGGAGTGCATTCAAGGGTTTTCTGAAAGACTCGAAGTCATGAGAAAGTTCAGAAGGATTTGAACCTTCGAAGGAGTCGAAGGAAGGCACAAGGCCAGGTACCTTGAAGAATCGGAGGAAGGCGTAGCGACGTCGGACCGCAGGAGGACGAGTTCTCAAGGAAAGAGACGGATGGTCAGAATTCTCTGTGGAGAATCCGCAAAGTCCTGTGATCCATCAGATCTCACGAAGGAGCAGGGGAATTACCATGAGTATTCCTAAAGTTTCTAAGCTTAGGAGGAGTAGAACCATAGATCCAATCCACAGGAGCCGTTGGATTTACCCGTGAACTTCTATTTCAGGTTTTCGAGGGTGGAAGGCTCGAAATCTTTGCAACGGGAATTGTGAAATCATGAAACATGATCTCCCGAAGGAACGAAAGGATCATGTGGGCCACAAGAATCGACAGAGTGGACAGGTGGAACATTCTTGACAAGGGAGTCAATTCTTTTGACCATTTCGGGGATTCATGGAGTGAAGTTCTGAATTCCTTGCAATAGGGTTCGCAATATCACAAAGTCCGAATTCCCGATGGAGAGAAAGACCATTGAAAGGTCAAAGCTTGTGAGCGCATCAAAGTTTCGACAAGTCAGGTTTTGGGAGTCGAGGAGATGAGTTGCTTGACATCGCGACCGCCGAAATCGCGATAAGGAGAAATCCGAAATAAGGAGAGAAAGGGTCATCGTTGACTATTTTTTAGGTTTTCGAAGATTGAGAAGTAAGTCCTTTGACCACCAAATTCATGGAAGTGCGAAGTCCGATATTCTGAATACAAGGGGGATTTCTTGAAGTTGACTGTGGGTGCATATTTCCCGAAAGAGAAATATAGGAGCCATTTCCAGGAGCTCTTCAGGCCATTCTGAGGGGAAAGATCCTGTGTACGTGACCTTCCGACCCGCGGGTTGAGGAGGGGTCGCGACATCATAAACTATTCATCAGAAACATAAAAGTCGTTGGTTCATTAGAAAGTCCAAACATAATCACTAAAAATTCATAGTATTGATAATGTGTTATAATTTTATTTTATTTTACATATTTGTCCTTTATTCTAATGTTAGGAGGAAAATCTCTCTATGGCTAGGGGAAAACCACAACATATGGAAATGACTGCATAAATCAACTCTATTCTCAAGTATTCTATATAAACAAATATGCTAGAAAGACAAGATAAAAGGCCTACCTCATCCATATGTTCGATGAAGTCAACCATTGACCACTTGACCCAAAGCAATATACCTGCAAGTAGTCCTCAAAAACCAAGCAAATCAAACATATGGTGATAATATATGATGTTAGCACATTCAATAACATAATCCATTAAGATACATGACAAATATTCCCATGGAATAATAATTCAAATATTTTCAAGATATCAATTGGATGGGAAAAGAGTATTTCAATTAATATATGATCAGTAGAAGTGAAAATTTTATAGACTTCCATGTGGACACGGTTTAGAACCGAGAAACTAAGTTCCTTCCAGTTGGGCCTCCACCACTTCAATCCTCCACCAAAGGCAAGCTCATATAAGAGAGACAATGAAGTTATTAATCAATAAGGGAAGCGCTTGGGGGATGAACAACGTGTTTAGACTTAAAGGACAAAGGGATGCGGACTCAATATGAAGTAAATAATTTCTCTAGACTAATTTTTCTCTCAAAGTTGAATTCTTTCTCCTCCTTTCCATAGCACGGAATTGGCCCATTTATATCCTTCAAATGGAACTGAAGGTCCGTGTTTGCACCCAATTCATCACTTGGTGAGAAAATAAAGGGTGCTTACATGCTCAGTTGGGTCTTGTTGAGCATGATAGTTGTAGAGGAAAGGGTTAGGAAAAGAACAACAAAACTATAAACAAGAATTAAATTAAAACAAACTAAAACTATGAGCATATGGATAAAGAAATAACAAACACAAAAAGACCAATATCACCAATGTTTTTAGGCTGATCAATTGATGAAATCAAAGCACAATGAAGAAAGGGGACTATGAGTCCCTTCTTCCTCCAAAGGAAGGCTCTTGTGTCCTCACAAACCTGCTCTCCTTACAATAAGAAAATGAGAATGATGGTGAAAGAACTCCAAGCGCATTCACTCAATGGAGAGGTGAATGGCTCAATGAAATGGTTCTAATGTGTTATTGCCAAGGAGCGAGTCCTTAAAACAATCTAAGTAGCATAACATTACATGAAATTCCTTGAGAAAATGATGTTTCTTCATGGCTTTTTATAGCATAGCATTGGGTGATTATGTAACTCCTTTGAGGTGTGAAAAGGAGCTCTTTAGGGCTTAATTAGGTCTTTGACCAGCCTACCATGCGGATTCAACTCAGATTTGGGAGTCAAATCGGCTTGTAAGCTGATCCATAAGTGGTTGGGAGGCCGAACAATTCCATAAATGCACCGTTTAGCAGGTGCACGGGTTTTTGCGCCAACAGCCGTGCGTCGTGCGCGCATACGTGCATTGTACGTTCCTGTTCTGCGCATATGTGTGCTCACCTATCTTTTGTAAAGCGCCCTTCAATTTTTTGGTTATCTTGTATAGTTTTTGACCCTTTTTCAATGCTGTGAAATTAATTCAGTGCCATGAATGACTTCATTCCTGTTTGACGATGCTGAGTTCTTTTCACCATGTGCGGACGAAATTTCATTGATAACAGATGCCCCCTAATGGATGAGGTTAGGAGCATACGGATAGCCGAAATCCATCAATGTTTCTTCTACTGAGAATGTGGTTGTAAGAGAGAGCAATAGTGAGACCGGGTAGAGCAATCCTTTGGAGAAGAAAGGAACCAGTAGAACTCGACCTTCCATAAGGTGCCAAAAATATACAAATGTGTACAAATGAGGCGGGCATGCCCCATGCTCGTGTGATGTAACTCTGAAAAATGATGATGGAAGCTTTGATGTAGATGACTGCAACACCCTCGGGGGTGGTGATAATAAAGGCAGAAGACAATTCTGCAAAGGAACATACTCTGAATAATAGGTAATGGTCGCGGTAGGAAGCAACGACGATGATGCGGGCATTGATGGCCCTACCAAGTTCAAAGGTCTTCGGCAAATGGTAAAAATAACTGCAATAGTCGCAAAGTAAGACCCACCATAACATGATAAAGTATTGGTGCAAGATACCAGATATATAAAATATGTAGAACAGAAATGAAATGCTAGAAATGACAGAATAATAGTAAAATATCCAGCATAATCTTCACAATACACAGA
>ML777771.1:9309-20597 GCA_009831015.1 Picea engelmannii | reverse complement strand
CTAGGAAACTAGCATGTGGACATGTGGTCCGTTACTATCCTTTAACTCCCTATGTGTGAGTTAATCTAGAAAAAGAATGAAACTATCCTAGATTGAACATGTGGGCATGTGTGGGCCCGTTACAAACCTTTAAACTCTCCTAGCTTTTTATCTAAGAAAGTAAAATTCCAACCACTATCCTACTTTTGTGACATGTGGGCATGTATGGGCCCGTTATAAATTTAATATATGTTTGAAAAATGAAACTAAGAGGGGTCCCAAAAAGGGCCTTTGTCCTCTCCTAAAAGTTTTTGAATTTTGTTAAGGGAGATGAGATTGTTTTCGCAATCTTTTTCTGGTTCTCAAGATCACTTGAAGGCGCAAAAGAAGAGCATACTCAAGGATTGTTACTTCAATTTCTAGTCCCAAATGTGAATTAGGTGTGATTAAGTATGATTTTCCAACTTAGATTATAAATCAAAGCAAGCCATCCATGTGGCAAAAAGCAAATAAGGGAAAATGATTTTTATCCACATAAGTGCCTATGTTTGTTTGACTATCACCTTTATAAGTTGAGGGGTCTAAGTGGTGCAGTATTTAGAGCATGCATAACATCATTCTTAAGAAGGAAAATGAATTTCCCCACATCCCAAGACCTTAAAATGTAAAATTTGGTTCATATGCGCGGCATCTAGTGTAGACAGGCACGCGAAGAGCGCTGATGCGCATGCAGAATCAAGAGAAAAAGTGCATGCGCGCAACGACAGACTGTGATAAAGGCACATACGCGCCTGATGCGTGTCTGTGGGGTGAAATACCCGCGCGCCTGTGGCAAACAACCGAGAGAGAAAATTCGGATGGATTTCTCTCAATTCTCCCTTGAATTGACTGGTTAGCAGGCCGACAGAGGCCGGTTTGTGCACCTGCAAGTTAATAAAAGCAAAAGGAAAGCAAAATAAACCCAAATGAGGAAGGAATTGATACCTAGTCCCCAGTGGAGTCGCCAATCTGTTTGCACCCAATTCGTCACTTGGTGAGCAAATAAAGGGTGCTGACATGCCCAGTTGGGTCTTGCTGAGCATGACAGCTGTAGAGGAAAGGGTTAGGAAAAGAACAACAAAACTATAAAAAAGAATTAAATTAAAACAAACTAAAACTATGAGCATATGGATAAAGAAATAACAAACACAAAAAAGACCAATATCACCAATGTTTTTAGGCTGATCAATTGATGAAATCAAAGCACAATGAAGAAAGGGGACTATGAGTCCCTTATTCCTCCAAAGGAAGGCTCTTGTGTGCTCACAAACTTGCTCTCCTTACAATAAGAAAATGAGAATGATGGTGAAAGAACTCCAAGCACATTCACTCAATGGAGAGGTGAATGGCTCAATAAAATGGTGCTAATGTGTTATTGCCAAGGAGTGAGTCCTTAAAACAATCTAAGCAGCATAACATTACATGAAATTACTTGAGAAAATGATGTTTCTTCATGACTTTTTATAGCATAGCATTGGGTGATTATGTAACTCCTTTGAGGTGTGAAAAGGGGCTCTTTAGGGCTTAATTAGGTCTTTGACCAGCCTACCATGCGGACTCAGCTTAGATTTGGGAGTCAAATCGGCTTGGAAGTTGATCCATAAGTGGTTGGGAGGTCGACCAATTCCATAAATGCGTCGTTTAGCAGGTGCACGGGTTTTTGCGCCAACAGTCGCGCGTCGTGCACGCATTGTACGTTCCTGTTCCATGCATATGCGTGCACACCTATCCTCTGTAAAGCGCCCTTCAATTTTTTGGTTATCTTGTATAGTTTTTGACCCTTTTGCAATGCTGTGAAATTAATTCAGTGCCATGAATGACTTCATTCTTGTTTGACGATGCTGAGTTCTTGTCGCCATGTGCGGACGAAATTTCAGTGATAACAGTCCGAGTTAGAACCTTTCCGATATAAGGAAGACCAAGGATCATAGATTTCTTGTCCTAACATGGAAACCTGACAGTATTTTTCTTTTTGGGTACAAATCTCGATGTACACAGCTGTAGTGCTGCAGCCTGTGTATACACGTGTTGTATAGTAGGAAAGGTGCGTACATGTGGAAAAAATGTATTTTTTATCTCTTGACTTTACAAAAAGTGATGAAAAGTATGCATAGGGAAATGGAAAGAGGCCCTCTATGCAAGATTGCATAGGGTGAGGCAAATCTTGCTATAAAACATGACTTGATGATAACCAGATCTCAAATCTAGCTTAGAGAATATTTTTTCTCTTCCAACCTGATTAAAGAGTTCGTTAATTCTAGGTAAAGGGTACTTATTTTGAATCGTCATTTTATTCAGTTGACAATAATCAATACACAGTCTCAGCATTCCATCTTTCTTTATAACAAACAAAACTAGTGCTCTCGAAGGTTAAACAATTGGTCTTATATAATCTTTATCTAACAGTTCTTGTAATCGAATTTTAAGTTATGTTAGTTCGAGTACACTCATTATATAAGGTGCCTTGGACATCGGGGCAAATCTAGGTAGTAGAACAATAAATAAATCTATCTCTCTCCTTGGAGGTAGTTTTGGTATTTTTTCCATGAATACATCTCTTAACCGATGTAGAATTACAAAGTCTTCCAAACTTGGTTTGTTTTATTTTTCTAAGACATTAGTTACTTGAACAACATATACTTTGCAATTTTTATTAATACATTTCTTAAATTTCATTGCTGATATTTTCCTGACAAAAACTGGCTTTCTAATTCCTTGTATTGTTTTGGCTATACTATTTTCATCCTTCTACACAAATGATTTTTCATAACAATTTAATATCACTTTATATTTTTCTAACTAGTCCATCCCAATAATTATATTGTAAGACCCTAAAGGTAACACATTCATATTTAACTTTGTACTCTCAACATTTAGACTAAGTTCACAATAAAAAATAAATTATGTTACCTTTCTTTAGGTCCATGTTGCTAGCTGTACTAACCAAGATTTAGCATGTGTTTACCTTCTTTAGCTTGTTCGATTCTACTAAAGTTGGAGTAATATAACTCAGAATAGCTCCTAGGTCAATTATTATAGAAACATTGTTGAAATGAATTTTACCTTCAACTTCCACAATAATGGATTGATTATCTATCTATCTTCCATCCAGAGTTGCATTGATCTTATGCACACTTCGATCAATCTCTCCAATTTTTCAAGCCTCTTTAATATTGTGGACTGAAGTCTCCACACTCCCAACATTTCAATGGTTCTCTAGGGTTGTCCCCTACCTTCTTCAATCCTAGATTAATTGGTTTAATTCCCCCTTGGGTATTATGTGTATTAGAGTGATAGTCCTTCCTTTGAAATCCTTTTTCCATGTTACAGAAAGGGACTAGTTGGAAACCTTTCTTACGTTGATTCATTTTGTCCTGTTTCTTATATTTTCATGCCTTGGTAATTTCATATCTATGATTTTACTACTCATAGCACATTCAATCCTTCCTAAACACTTAATTTAAAGACTTAAGATTATCAAATTCAATGATGTCCTCATATGATTGTGGTATACATCTTAAGAACCTTTGCATTTTTACTTTATCTTCTTTGATATAAGACACAAACTTCAACAAATCTATGAATTTATTGATCAGATCATCCATAGCCATTTGTCCTAGTCGCAATTCGTAGAATTCCTTAGTCTTTCTTTCATAATATCTTTTTGATAAGTAATGCTTCTTGAAATACTTTTTAAATTCTGACCATTCCATTCATTTTTCCTTCAATCATTTCGCTAGCCTCATGTCTTTCCACCAGATACTGGATTTCCTTTTAAGTTATAGATGGCCATTATAACCTTCATATTACTAGAGTAATTATAAATCTGAAAGTATTTTTTAATTTCTAACAGACATGCTTCAACTTCCTCACCAGTATTTGATTCTTCATCGAAGGTCGAGGATTTTATCTTTTTGAACTCACCTTCTAGGTGGTCCACTTGTTTTATTTTCTTTCCTGTAGATGCCTTGTTCTCTGTCATATGTGTGTCCTCAGAAGAGTTGTATTCTTTTTCTATTTCGTGACTACAATTCCTTGAGGAATTTTTTCTTACTTCTTCTTCCTTCTCATTATCTTTTGGACTCTTCTTTGTTACTATAATATGTAGCAACATTTCATTTATTTCCAACTGATCTTGTTGATGTTTCTTGAATGTTAAGAACCAAATATCAATATAGCATAGAAAAACCTCAAAATAAGTACTCAACACCTTGAAAAAGAGAGAAACTCAGATTATAAGCCTCTTTGAGGGGGAAACCTACTTATGCCCACATAAATGTACAATTACAAGATGATTCAAAATGAAAATGTCTCATTGGTATATATAGGAGACTAGGAGGTATAATTACAGCTAATGGACTAAAGCCGACATAAATAAAATAACATTACTAATATAATATGCACTAATTAAGGGGTAATGAGCCACTATTTAGGGATTAACATGCCCCTCCCCTTGAGACAAGTGTTGTTTGCAATGCTTGAGTAACTATGGTTGTTTCTGTATAAAAGACTCATCTTCCCAAGTGGAATCTTCAGCCGATAGTTGTCTCCATTTAATGAGATACTCTTAAATGGATCTATTCCTCAGCTGACGAATTCTTGTGTTAGTGATGGCTTCAGGATCCAATATGATTTTTCCTTCCTCGTCAAGTTCTGGAAATATTGTTTGAACTGGGATCTTGTCACCTATAACCTTTTTTAAGCATGAAACATGGAAAACTGGGTGTACTCATGAAGATGTAGGCAACTCCAATTTGTATGCCATAATACAAACCTTTTGCAACACCTTATAAGGGCCATAGTACTTTGGTGATAATTTATTATCCTTCTTGGATTGCTTGAGGGACATCTGTTTGTATGGTTGTAGTCTTAAAAATACCTAATCCCCTACTTCAAAACTTCTTTCGCTGTGATGTTGATCTGCTTGTTGTTTCATATGATTATGTGCCATGGTTAGGTTGTCTTTTAATATTTGGAGAACTTGTTGTTGATGCTTGATGTGATCTTGCACTTCTTGAACCTTATATTTTTCTTTTAGAGAAGAAGTGATGGAAGGAGGATGGTATCCATAGAGTTCCATAAATGGTGTCATTTTGTTGCAGTATGAAAGGAAGTGTTATACCACCATTCTGCCAAGGGTAACCATTTGAACCATTGTGTTTTTTTATCAAAGATGAAGCAATGAAGGTAGCCTTCTAGACATTTGTTCACTATCTCAGTTTGTACATTAGATTGAGGATGATAGGATGAGCTATGAGCCAATTGAGTACCCAAACAAGAAAATAATTTTGTCCAAAAATGTCTAGTGAAGATGGGATCTATGTCACTTACAATAACCTTTTTGCTGCCATGTATCTTTTGAACTGTCTCCATGAATGTGGTGGAAACTGTACTAGCTTTGAAGGGATGAGAGAGTGCACAAAAGTGTGTGTACTTGGTCAATCTATGAACAATCACCATGATGACATTCTTTCCTTTAGACTTCAGCAACCCTATGATGAAATCCATGGAAACCTCCTCCCAACACTGACTTTAGATGGCTAATGGTTGTAAAAGACCTGGGGTCTTAATTGTTTCCACCTTATTTTGTTGGAAAACCAAACATTCTGCCACAAACCTTTGAACATCATTTTTAAGGCCATCCCAAAAAAATTCCTTCTTGACCCTATGCTAGGTTTTTAAAAATCCTGAGTGCCCTACTACTAGAGATGTGTGTAATTCCAATAGTACCTTTTGTCTAAGTTGGGATTTCTTAAATACATATAAGCAATCTTTGTACCATAGTGAATCATTTTTCCATGTAAATGTATCTGATGTACTGGAATCCTATTGCAACCTTTGAATGATAGTCCACGCTTTTTCGCCATTATTCCATTCATACCTTTCTTCTATTATCCAATTGCGTTGGATGATCAAGATAACATAGAGAAATGCCTGAACATCTTCATCCTTCCTTGAGAGTGCATTTGCCACAACATTTTTCTTCCCTTTTTTACAGACGATTTCAAAATCATAATCCAATATCTTGGTTACCCATTTTTGTTGTTCTTCTGAAGATAGTCTTTGTTCCAAGAAGTATTAAATAATATCATGATCTGTTTTGACCTTGAAGTGCCTACCTATTAGGTAACGATGCCGTTTTTTCAATGGATGTAGTATTTCCATCATTTCCTTCTCATAAATGGGTTTGTGTAAGTCCTTTCCCTTCAGTGGTTGACTTTCAAAATCTAGGGGCCTTCCTTCTTGCATTAGGACAACACCAATTCCCTTTCCCGAGGCATCACATTCCAAAATAAAGGTTTTTGTGAAGTTTGGAGTGGTCAAGACAAGAGCTTTGCACATAACCTCTTTAAGTTGTTCAAAAGATTTAGTTTCCTATAGAGTCCATGAAAATGCATCCTTCTTAGTTAGTTTCATTAAAGCTATTGTTATTCTTCCATAGTGTTGAACAAACTTGCGGTAGTAACATGTCAAACCCAAAAATCCTATAAGATTCTTCAATGTTTTTGGAATCGGCTAGTCCATCATGGCCTTAATATTGTTAGGGTCTACCTTGACATCTTCATGAGATACAATATGACCCAAATACTCTACCTCCTTCACTCCAAAGAAACANTGGATGGTTTGGCATATAGTTGTTGCTCCTTTAGTAGTTGTAGCACCTTGTCAACATGTCGCACATGATCCTCCCAAGACTTTCTATAGATTAGTATATCATCAAAAACTACTAACACAAATTTTCAAAGGAAGGGCTTGAAAATGGAATTCATCAACCCTTGGAATGTGGAAGGTGCATTTGTAAGGCCAAAAGGCATGACAAAAAATTTATAATGGCCTTCATGAGTTTGGAGTGTTGTTTTTGGGATATCTTGTTCCTTCATTCTAATCTGATGATACCTTGAATGAAGATCCAACTTTGTGAAATAGATTACTCCATGTAGTTCATATAACAATTCATCAATGACAGGAATGGGAAACTTATCTTTAATAGTGATCTTGTTGAGCTCTCTATAATCTAGGCATATAGGCCATGAGACATATTTCTTGAATACCATTACCATCGTTGCAGAGTAAGAACTTTGGCTAGGTCTAATAATGCCATCCTCTAACATTTCTTCAACCATGCGCTCAATTTCACTCTTCTGGGCATAAGATTATCTGTATGGTCTAATGCTAGGAGGAACACTCCCAGGAATTAGGTGAATATCATGATCATGATTTTGATTGGGTGGAAGACCTTTGGGAATATCTTCAAATACTTTGGAATGCTTATCAATGATCCCTTGGATATCTAGAGGAATATATGGCTTAGATGTTTGAAAATATATTGAGCATAGTTGTGAAATAACACCTTGATTCCCCTTTTTCAATAATTTTGTCATGCCATTAGAGCTTATCACCTTACTAGGTTTCCCTGTGATACCTCTTCGCTCAATTTATTTTCTTTCCAATGAAAATTTCATGAAAAGTTCTTGATAATTAAAAGCCACTATTCCTAATGATTGGATTCCTAATACAACATCAGCACCACCCATGGGTATAGAAATCATTGGACTATTCATTACATATTCCACCATAGTAATATTGATCTTATTGCATTTTCCTGAGCAATTGATAGTTCCTCCATCTGCAATCATTACTTGAAACTCTGGTGCTGGATATACAAACCAATTGGGATCTTTGGCTAATTTATAGTGAATGAAATTATGAGTACTTCCATAATCAATTAGGACTATTACCTTTTCCTTTTTGATATATCCTTCGATCTTGAGGTTTTGAGGAGTGTTAATTCCAGCCAATGCATTATACGATATCGTGGGAGTCAACTCTTCAGAAAAAATTGGTTCTACATTTTCATCTTGATATGGTTCTTGTTCATGTTCTTGTTCTTCTTCCTCTTCACAATCTATGCAGAATAATTTCTTCTCACCACACTTATGTCCCTTACTGTACTTGTGGTCACACTTAAATCATAAACATCTTTCTTTTCTTTCCTCCAATTGTTGAGGTGTCAACCTTGTAGGTTGATGTGTTTTAGAAGAAGGAGGATTATTCTCTCTATAGATGTTAGGATTGGTCCTTCTAGTAGCCATAACCATATTTTTACTTTCAACATTTCTTGCCACCCTAAATGCATTCTCCAATGATTTGGGTTCCCAAAGGTGAACCTAATGTTGAATGTTATCTCTTAAAGATCCTATGAATACATCAATCAAGTGATCATATGGGATATTTGTTACCTTTATATTCAATCTTTGGAAGTTCTCAATGTGCTCTATAACTGAATCCTTTTGGTTGAGATTTATCAATTGGCTAAAGAAGGTATTTCTCCTTATATCCTCATAGTGTGCTATCATTTCTTCTGTGAAAATTGTCCAAGTGACGAGTGATTTACGAGAACAAAGCAATCTATACCATACAAATTGATTGGGTTCTAAATATAAAGAAGCAATTAGTACATTTTGAGTATGTGGAACATTATGTATATAAAAGAATTGCTCCATCTGAAGTATCCATGTGATAGGGTCCTTTCCATCAAACTTCCACATATCGATCTTAGGAACGTGGTTGGTCTTCAACCCAAATTTAGAGTTTCTCCATTCTTGATTCACCTTCCTTGTGTCCTCATCATGAATTTCATGGGATACATTTTCACTTTCAGGTGTCCTCTCTATTACATAATTTTAAATCCTTCCATGATCTCCTCTTTTAAATCATCCATGTTAGTATTTATTGCCTCCAACTTAGCTTCCATCTCTTGTAGTTCATATTTTGTTACTGTCTTCTTTTGTAAATTATTTATGTCCCTATGCATTTCTTCACCTTCATCAAGAGTCTAATTAGGATTTTTTGGAGGCTTATTTGATGCAGAAGTTCCCTTTTTGGATGGCATGTTAGCCAAGTTTCACTTTTGAACCTTGATTTTGAGGTGGTCCTGCTAGACAATCTTTCTTCTATTGTATCTCCAAAGTTTTGACCCTTCTGGGTATGAAACTTTATTTTTTGTAGTTCTCTGATATTTATTCTCTGCAATTCCATAGGTATGATAAAAATTGGATGTGCCAAGTGGAATTTACAGTAACTTCCCCACAACTTGCTGATTTTTGGCCTTTCCACGAGATCTCACTTGTATAGCGTGCCCTGCACAAAATAAATGATATAAAATTATGAAAATCTCACCAAAAATACCACTGACTGTCCACTATCCAATGAAACTAGTCTCACTCAATTTGGATACTCTAGGAAGAAGTTATGATTGTTTTACTAGGAACACCTTTTTGAGACTAGTCAATAGGACTAGTGAGATACCCCATCTTCCATAGGGTGTATCTACAAATTTAAGATGACCCAGAAGCTAAACATTTTACCCTAGATACCTTTCTAATTTCTGTGAATATCCTCCATAGTTCAGGGTCTGCAATGTTACATAAACTGTTTTATAGAACAAATTCCGCAATGACTCAGTTCAAGATGATTCCAGAACCCTATCTTGCACATGATGTATCTCCGAAATTATAAGGCCTCAGGAGTTAAATTTTTAACCCAATGTAACTTCATCTCTCTACTAAATATCCTCCAAGACTCTCCTTCTGAAACATTGTATAAAAAAATTTATAGTGAAAATTCCAAGGTGTCTCAGATGTAGTAGTGAAACCCCAAGACCTTGAGATCTGATACCATATGTTAAGAACCAAATATCAATATAACATAGAAAATCCTTAGAATAAGTAATCAACGCCTTAAAAAAGAGAGAAACTCATATAATAAGCCTCTTCGAGGGGGAAACCTCCTTATGCCCACATAAATGTACAACTACAAGATGATTCAAAATGAAAATGTATCCTTGGTATATATAGGAGACTAGGAGGTATAATTACAACTAATGGACTAAAGCCGACATAAATAAAATAACATTACTAATATAATATGCCCTAATTAAGGGGTCATGAACCACTATTTAGGGCTTAACATTCAACTTTTCATTATTAGTTTTAAACACTTGTAATTCTACAATAAGGTTCCTCATTGTTTCCAATACTTGGGTGGATGAAATTCCCTCACTGTGATGTTCTGGGTATCTAGGAAGCTATTGATTTTTGTTCCATCCAGGTATGTCTCCTTCTTCATTATGTGTTGACATTTTCACAAGAGACATTTTTTTTTGTTTGTAACAATAAATATTGTTTGTTAGATTTTTCCTTTGTGAAAATAATTTTCTGGTGTTTCCCTGAGGTCCAAGTGTTGTAACCAACAACTCTGATACCATATGTAATGTACCCCAAATTTCACAAAAAAAATAAATATGTATGGGAGACTAAAGTCTATTATCAATTCCAAAAATGGTGCATGACACACAAAGATATTTTTATAAATATTATTCCACTTTTTTGGGCATAAGAGTTTTTACTCCACTAGATAATTCATTCTAAAAATCTGAAGTAGATTTAAAACCAACATACCTTATTTTTATAAGACAGTAAATTAAACCAAGTTGTTCTCATTAGATTAACTCATAAACTAACCTACTATGCACTATGAAACCATGTTAATCATGCTAGAGTCATACATTTATTTGTAATGATTAGTTGGGAGACATAACTGTCAACATCCTTAACCTATGTGCTAGGGTTATAACATACCCATAACACTTACTATTCCAATAACATAACAATTGTTAATGTTTAAGACATTATTATAGTTCTTTTCATTTCAATAGATAACAATAGCATAAGATAGAATCAGTGAGAAATACACAATCACAATAGAGACATCATTTATCCTGGGAAACCCTCATGTGGAAGAAAACCCAACAAAACTTCCTTAATATAGATATCAAATACAATGCCAAGAGATAACTCAAACAAGTACATAAATTCCTCTCCCAAAGATGTGCCTCTCTCTCTCTCTCTCTCTCTCTCTCTCTCTCTCTCTCTTATCCAACTTCATCTCTGAAACCTGTCTCTCAATGAACAAGTGAGTGTGTGTCTAAGTGAGGTGCTAGCCTCCTTATTTATACAAGTCTAGCACATGTGGAAGTGCAAGATACCAGATATATAAAATATGCAGAACAGAAACGAAATGCCAGAAATAACAGAATAACAGTAAAATATCCAGCGTAATCTTCATAATACACAGAAATGATTCACGAAATAGCAACAGAAATAGCACTTTGAATCAGATAGCAATGTTCACAGGCCTCTTCGAGGGGGAAACCTCCAATCGAGCAGTGCTCTATTACAATAATATCCAAGCTAGGGTTCTCATACCCT
>ML777770.1:695028-715810 GCA_009831015.1 Picea engelmannii | reverse complement strand
ATAAATATGTATACCAAAATTATTACCTTAATGAAGGTATGCCAATCATGTGTTTTTACCCCACCAAATTCACCTTTCTTCGTTAAGATATTTTTTTATGTTTGAAGCAAAACCCGTGGGAAATTTAATTCTTTGAATGACCTATTTTACAGAATTGTTTTGTTGCTCTGTTAATAACCATGGAAGGTTATTTCACTCTAGTACTCCATCTTATCTATTTGAATATCGGATCACACTTCGCATTGCATGATTGGCTTCCTGAATGTCAGTACAAATTTTGACAATTTGTTCTTTATCCCTCCTACCATCTATGATTTGCCATAACATTTGAGTCACATTCTTCCCGATATGCATTATATCAAACAAATGAGCTATGTTTAGCTCCTCGTAGTAGGTAAACCTCGTGAATTAAGTAGGATAAGATTTCATTCCTCATGGAAGCCCATTATTAATACCTTCATGATGATTGCGGCCTTCATGAAGCATAAAATAAATCACAAAAATAATTATCAAATACGGTAAAATAAATTCAATGATTAAAATAAACATTCAAAACATTACATGATCTATGATACATTATGAAATTGAGTACCTTGGCGATTTCTATTATAGTCCAACCTCCATAGGTGAGGTGTCATTCTTCATGGTTTTAAACTAGTCTCTTCTTTCCCATTGAAAAGATGTTTTTCAGTAGTACGATACTTATGGTTCTTAAGAAGAAGGTGCCTATACTCATCAAACACCATCTTTCCTAAACTTTTTGAATGACTATACTTCATCTTAGGGCCACAAAATGGACATGCAAATTTACCCTTTGTTTGAAGACCTGCAACAAATGGATTAATGTCAATTATACGATGAGATTATTTAAAAATTAAACACGCACCATGATAACATTAAAATATTATATAGTATTAAAGAGCAATATTAGAATGCTACATACCACAAAAATGTGTTAGTCCAGGGGCATCTGTTGTGAGTGGGAAATCCCTCTATGGACTTTCACTTAGGGTTAACTCACCCAAAGCTGTGTGTTTCGTCGGAAACTTTCTTTTTTTCGTGCTTTTGTAGGTACACACGGGCTGTTTTGGTTCAGCTAGCATGTACACGCATGCAGTAATGGAGTAGGGCGTGTGGGCCTTTATAAAAGAGGTTTTTAAGAAGAGTTTTTTAGCAGTGCTTTGGCAAAGAAGGAATCTGAGATGGCCCGATGCCAAGTAAGCATGTCTAGTGCAAATTAGGGTTACAACAGATGCCCCCTAATGTGTGAGGTCAGAAGAGCATCTGATGGCCGAAATACATTAAAAATATTTACTGATGTGCCGAACAAGTGAGCTCAAGGACTAGAAATCGGGAGGTGTCGTCTGCAAAAATAACAATTGTCTCACCGAGGTGGGCATACCCATGCTCAGGATAAAATAAAATCATGTCTACCAATCAAATACACTATATATCTATGTCATATAACTATATAAAGTGTAGCTGCGAATAATACATAGCGGAGCTACATCTCGAAATCAAAAAGATATACATGTAGAGTATCCATCTTCTTAGAAGTTGATAAGGCCTGACGGCTGGAGATGAGGTCTTCAGAGCTCGAGAAACAACTTCAAAATCTTCAAAACTTGGGTAGGAGTGTAATATGAGTGTACGACTTCACTACCCATAGGTCTTCGATGGCTCGTCAACCATGGACTAGAGAATCTTGATGATCAGACTGAAGGCTTCATTGTTTTCGAACAAAGACTTGATTAGACATTCAGGATGGTCGGGTTTGAGGGCAAGAGACAAACTGCAGAGGGGTCGACTCAGGCTTGGTAAAAAATTCCCTTGGACAATAGAACAACAAATGATGAGACTCAGGCAGCATTGAATTAACATAAGTTTATGAGTGATGAAGACCCCCGACCCTCAGGGCGAGATCCGCACAGGATAGATCTTATTCGAATTCACAGAACTGAAATAGTTCTTTTGGGCCCTGACTGGAACCCCACAAATTCGATCCACAGGTCCTTCCATGAAAACCCCACCTACACAACGTTCACCGAGTGTGAGTCTTCACCTCCTTCTCACCAAACCCGAAATAGAGTTCTCCCTCGACCCAACGGTCCTGGCTGTATCAGGATTTCAATAACCAGGAGTTTGAAATGCAGCGACCCAAACCACCGCCTCCTCTACCTTTCGAACTCTGAAATGTCGAAATGCCGAAAATGGGTGCTATTACTCTGAATGCTTTCGGGATTTTGCGATATCGCGAGTCAGGACTCTACGTCTCCCGACTCCTGGCCTCTCGAACACCCGGGTCCTGGAATGTTGAAAAGGGCTTAACGGGATTTCCTCTTTCACTCCTTTCCCTTTCGAATCCCCGATGTATGAATCCCCGAATTCTCGAAATGGCTTAGATATTTTTCGGGATTTCGCGAACCGGGAGTTCACGACGTAGTGACTCCAAAATCACTCGTCACTCCAATCCCCGAATTCCGATATGGGAATTTGCACACGAGATCCAATGGCTCTCGATGAGTTGGATCAAATGGTCCAAATCCTTTCGGAGATCCATGAACCGGGAGTTCACGATGCAGTGACTCCAAAATCACTTGTCACTCCAAACCTCGAACTCCGAAATGCCGAAATGGGCTCAACGACGGTTAACCCCTGACCAAACCTCGGTCCATGTGGTTGCTTCCTTTGTGACCACGCCCTGCTGCAAGAACACATCGTATTTCGTGACTTCAGGGTTTTCAATGCAAAGTGCCCCAGCTCCTTGTCATCGGGATTGTCAAAATTATGAAACCCAAAATGTTGAAATGTTGAAATGTTAAAAGGCACTCAGCCTTAACCTTCTCACAGATCTGTGAGATCCGACGGTCCACGGGATTTTGGCACTTCTCCACGAAGCGTCTCCACCGTCTGTTTCATCTATTCTCCTACGCAACCTCCCAGAGGTTAAACTCTGTGTACCTTCCTCCGGATCCGACGGTTATCGGTCCTTTGCCCTAGATATAACGGCCCAAATCTGTTTCTCTTCCTTGTTCTCTCTCCTCCTGTTGTTTGGACGTGAAACTCGATGGTCCAAATCTCACCTCTCTAGCTGATCTAACGATAGATGTGCTCCCTCCTGAGCTTAAGAACTTCCTTCCTCCCCTTGGGAGATTTTCTGAAGTTTCAAAGGCCTCCACCTTTGCTTCCTCTGCAAGCTCAATTCCCTTGGATATTGCCTGCGTTCTAGGAATGCTATCCCTCCTGAGCTTTGTTCACTCTGAAAGCTAAAAAGGTTTCACGACCTCTGTACTCCTTGTAGGGTCCCTACACACAATTGTGTTATCTGTCCTTAGCTTTATTTACCCGAGCCTCTAGGGGACTCCCCCTTCTGTGTCCTCAAAGGGAAATCCAGTGTCCTCCTGATGACCTTCTGCTCAATCCATCCTTCCTGAGCTTTACAGAGTATTCAGTAACTCTGTAAGTGTCTCTCCTTGACACTTCTCTTATCTCAGAACTCGAAAGAGTTCCTTCTGTGCACCCTTGCACCAACTCAATGCCCTCGTGAAAGAGCTCTACAGAACCTCAGTCATTTTTTCTTCCCTGAACTCGAAATAGAGTTCTTTTGTGCACTCTATGCACTTGCTCAATGCATCCTATGCATTTTCTCAATGCCCTCCTGGCAGAGCCTTTAAAAAATTCTCAGCAATTATGCTTCTCCTCCCTGTGCTCTCCTCTGCACAGTTTCTCCTTCAAGGTGTTCAGCAACCTTGAGGATTCCTCCTTGAGTCAATGACTTCCTCTAGTGTGCCCTCCTGGCACGTCTTTGTCTGAAATTCTGCAGAATTCAGAAGTGCACTCTTGCACTGGTTTTTCAAAGACCGCAGTACTCTGTCATGCACTCTTGCATGAAACCACAAAGAATCCAAACTTGAAATCAAAGAACTCTCAAATAGGAAAAGTTATCTATCCCTGCAGATGCACATCTAACATACATCTACAACAAATCATCAACACATAAAGACATTCATTTATGAACTCACAAATACATGAACAACAACATGCAGGAAAAACTGTTATGATTGTATTAATCAAGAATGCCTGATTACAATGTGTTCGAGTTCAAACTGCAATAGAGTCTCGGCTCTCCTCTCTTCTCTCACCTATTCTCTGTTCTTTTCTTCTTTCCGAACTAAATCTAGATACAAAGAGGGGCTCCTCGAGCTATTCCCTCCATCTCACCAACTCTCATTAATTTACATTCAATTACATTGAATGGTTGTCTAGTCCGAATGGGATTTAGATCTCATCCTTACAACCATTTAAGGCAAACTTTATCTAAAGCATGCACACATGCATGGATTTTGGCTCTTCGTCCTTACAACATTTAATACAATTTCAAAATCTGAAATTTGAAAGTGAGAGGGTTGTGCCTCTCCTCTCCATTGAACGCGTGTTGGGTGTGCTTTCTGGTTGGCGCTTGATGACGTGGAGTGATGCTCCTACATCATACTCCTCAGCTGCAAAAATCATGAGCTCCTGCTCATGAGCTTCCCAACATGGCTGTTGAAATCCACCTAGATCCCAAATAGTTCTTTGGAGCTATCCATCTAATTCCATCTGCTCCACTGCTTCGTTGTTGCTACCACATATATTGCCCTGCTGCTATGGCAGGTTCTCCTCTGCTCAGTTTCACTTTGTTGACCGCTTCTGTTGATCTGATCATCAGCCTTCTGATCTCCTCAATTATCTCGTCCAACTGCTCCCATGGCTGTCTCTCCTTTTGTAGCTTTCTCCACTGCACTTCTTCATTGCAAATGGGTAGATCAACTAGATCTCCCATGCCATCTTCTTCCTCTGTGGCTTCAACTTGCCACCCTGCTACAAAATTCAGCTATGCAATCTTATCTTCCTGACTGACCTGTTGTTCAGTCACCTTCTCTGACAGACTTGCTTCTGCCATTTCTTCTATTGGTTCAGCTCCAGCTTCCTCCAGCTGCTCCTCAGACTGGAATTTTTCTTCATCTGTTGTTGCATGCCTCGGCATTACAGATATCATTTGTTCAGCTCCCTGGCTAAAAATTCTGAGTGATTCCTTGGAATGATCCTCTGCTATCATCTGCATGATTGTCTGCTCATGGCAGTCATCTACTGGTTCTGGATTGTTCAACCAATCCTCCAGCAATTCTAGCTCCTTCTCCCAAGGAGTGAGCATCTCAATTGTGTGCTCCTCTTCTTCTCCTTGGGCAGCTTTTGACATCTGCTCCATCTCTTTGACAGTCACATATGGTTGTATTTTTACTGTTGTTGCACCCGCAACATATTCCTTGGCCTCATCTTGGCTGCTTGGTAGGAATATATTTATCCCTCCAATCATCAGAATGCTCTTCTGATCTTCCTTCTCTATTAGTTGTCCTTACTGATATGAACTCACCTCTAAGCTCATCTTCTATGTCAGCTCCTCTCGCTAATCCAAACTCATCACTGAGTTCATGAGACTTTCAATCAATCTCATATGCTCTCCCTTGCACACCTGGCAATATAGAGTTTCTCCTCTTCATCAGCCCACCTGGCAGTCTATGAGATCAGTCGATCCCATCTCAGTGCCCTCCTGGAAATTTGAACTTTCAGCACTGCTCCCCTGGTAGTATACGAGACCTTCACTTGATCTCTTTTTATTGCCCACCTGGCAATTTGAAATTCCATCTCTTCCCACTTGGCAGTCTATGAGATCTCTGCTCAATCTCTCCTCTCCATCATCACTGAGATTTCTCCCAGCTTCTGGTTCACAGGCATGAACCATCTCCTATGTGGCCCTAAGGTTTTCCACATACCTCAACCACCTCTTCAACATCCTTTGTTGTCCTTTGGCCAACAATTTCTTGACTGGCCACTTTTCTTTCCTCCTCAGAGGCCATTCATACACCCAATGTGTCTTTGTGTTTTGTTGCATCCACAGTGCAAGCTCCTCCATCCTCGCTCTCACCTCAGTGAGTTCTTTATCTATTACATATTTTCTCTACTGCTGGTGTTTCTTCTTTCCACTGTGTCCATGGCCTTTGGTAGCCATCTCCCTATTCATGTCTTCCCTCCTGGAAAACTTGTTGTTGTCACTCTGCAACTGAGAGTGCTTCCAGCCTTTCCTTCAGTCCTCCTAACTGTCTATTGATTGTTGCGTATCTGTGAACAATCACCACAGAGATTCAACACTTTGTCTTCTTCTTCCAACTGTCTGTAATCAAAGCTCGACACTCCCTGCCTCTATCGCCTACAGAAGTCAAATCCTTCTCTGATACCACAAATGACGCAGACCCCTGACCCTCAGGTCGAGATCCGCACAGGATCGATCTTCTTCGAATCCGCAGAACTAAAATAGTTCTTTCGGGCCCTGACTAGAACCCCATGAGTTTGATCCACAGGTCCTTCCATGAAAACCCCACCTACACAACGTGCACCAGGCGTGAGTCTTCACGTCCTTCTCACCAAACCCTAAATAGAGTTCTCCCTCGACCCAATGGTCTTGGTTGTATCAGGATTTCGGTAACCAGGAGTTTGAAATGCAGCAACCCAAACCACTGCCTCCTCTACCTTATGAACTCTGAAATGTCAAAATGCCGAAAAGGTGTGTTATTCCTCTTAATGCTTTCAGGATTTTGTGATATCGCGAGTCAGGACTCTACGTCTCTTGACTCCTGGCCTCTCGAACACCCGGGTCCCAGAATGTCAAAAAGGGATTAACGGGATTTCCTCTTTCACTCCTTTCCCTTTCGAATCCCCGGTGTCTGAATCCCCGAATTCTCGAAATGGCTCATATCTTTTTCGGGATTTCGCGAACCGAGAGTTTACGACGCAGTGACTCCAAAATCACCCGTCACTCCAATCCCTGAATTTTGATATGGGAATTCACGCATGAGATCCAACAGCTCTCGATGAGTTGGATCAAACGGTCCATATCCTTTCGGAGTTCCGTGAACCGGGAGTTCATGATGCAGTGACTCCAAAATCACTTGTCGCTCCAAACCCATAACTCCGAAATGTCAAAATGTCGAAATGGGCTCAACGACAATTAACCCCTGACCAAACCTCGTTCCATGTGGTTGTTTCCTCCGTGACCATGCCTTGCTGTAAGAACACGTCGTGTTTCGCGACTTTGGGGTTTTCAATGCAAAGTGTCCCAGCTCCTTGTCATCGAGATTGCCGAAATTCTGAAACCCAAAATGCTAAAAGGCACTCAGCCTTAACCTTCTCATAGATCTGTGAGATCCGACAGTCCACGGGATTTTGGCACTTCACCACGAAGCCTATCCACCATCCGTTTCATCTCTTCTCCTGCGCGACCTCCCAGAGGTTAAACTCTGTGCACCTTCCTCCGGATCTGATGGCTATCGGTCCTTTCCACTAGATATGACGGCCCAGATCTGTTTCTCTTCCTTGTGATCTCTCCTCCTATTGTATGGACATGAAACTCGATGGTCCAAATCTCACCTCTCCAGCTGATCTAACAGTAGTTGTGCTCCCTCCTGAGCTTGAAAACTTCCTTCCTCCCCTTGGGAGATTTTCTGAAGTTTCAAAGGCCTCCACCTTTGCTTCCTCTGCGAGCTCAATTCCCTTGGATATCGCTTGCATTCTAGGAATTCTATCCCTCCTGAGATTTGTTCACTTTGAAACCTAAAAAGGTTTCACGACCTCTACACTCCTTGCAGGGTCCCTGCACACAACTGTGCTATCCATCCTGATATTTATTTACCCGAGCCTCTAGGGGACTCGCCCTTCTATTTCCTCAAAGGGAAATCTGGTTTCCTCATGACGACCTTCTCCTCAAGCCCTCCTTGCTGAGCTTAACAGAGTATTCAGTAACTCTATAAGTGTCTATCCTTGACACTTCTCTTATCTCAGAACTTGAAAGAGTTCCTTCTGTGCACCCTTGCACCAACTCAATACCCTCATGGCAGATCTCTATAGAACCTCAGACGTTCTATATTTCCTGAACTCGAAATAGAGTTCTTTTGTGCACTCTATGCATTTTCTCAATGCATCCTATGCATTTTCTCAATGCCCTCCTGGCAGAGCCTTTACAGAATTCTCAGCAATTCTGTTTCTCCTCTCTGTTCTCTCCTCTACACAGTTTCTCCTTCAAGGTGTTCAGCAACCTTGAGGCTTCCTCCTTGAGTCATTGACTTCCTCTGATGCGCCCTCCTGGCACGTCTTTGTCTGAAATTCCGCAGAATTCAGAAGTGCACTCCTACACTGGTTTTTCAGAGACCGCAGTACTCTGTCATGCACTCTTGCATGAAACCACAAAGAATACAAAACTGAAATCAAAGAACTCTCCCTGCAGATGCACATCTAATATACATCTACAACATATCATCAACACATAAAAACATTCATTCATGAACTCACAAATACATGAACAACAACATGCAGGAAAAACTGTTATGATTGTATTAATCAAGAATGCCTGATTACAATGTGTTCGATCTCGGAATGCAACAGAGTCTCGTCTCTCCTCTCTTCTCTCACATATTCTCTATTCTTTTCTTCCATCCTAACTAAATCTATATACAAAAAATATATTTTTACAAAGAGGGGCTCCTCGAGCTCTTCCCTCCATCTCACCAACTCTCATTAATTTACATTCAATTACATTGAATGGTTTTCTAGTCTGAATCGGATCTATATCTCAGCCTTACAACCATTTAAGGAAAACTTTATCTAAAGCCTGCGCACATGCATGGTTTTTGGCTCTTCGGCCTTACAACACTTAATACAATTTCAAAATCTGAAATTTGAAAGTGAGAGGGTTGCGCCTCTCCTCTCCATTGAACGCGCGCTAGGTGTGTTGGTTGGTTGGTGCTTGATGACGTGGAGTGATGCTCCTGCATCAACGAGGCAGGAGGCAATGCAAAATCTCCATATGTTTGGAAGAATAACCAAATAGAGGAGGACACAGCTCTATGTAGCGAGAACAACTTCCTAAAGTCATATTAAATCCCAGAATTTGATGAAAAAGCGAACAGATGTGCTTTATCCAAGGGCGACTCATTATGTTGCAAATAAAGAAAATACTTTTCCCTTCCTCTTTTTGGGGTATATTTGATTTTTTTTCATCTTTTTCAATGATTTTTTGGAAAAAGAATAAAAGAATGTTACGTTACAATCGAGGAATGAGTGTTGCAAACATACAAGTTCAAGGCACAAGGACAAGACTGATGTTCAGAGAAATGACACTCGGTAAAAATCCTCCAGGGGCCAAAGGTGTCAAGATGCAGAGGCAAAGTGCTACAAGGCTTCCGTATAAGGTATGCTTCAAATGGTTCAATTGAGAGCAACATGGAGCCGGCATTATACCAAATACGCAGGTATGCAAACACAGTTAACAAAACACACAATGGTAACGTCCTTCGATGTAAGTTTAATGAGCCTAGAGAAGGTAAGCTCGACGGTTTTTCATATTTAGAGAGTCTGAAAAAACGTAAAAGGAGACTCCATTGGGGTACCTTTTTCGAAGGTAGTCTAGTCAGTTCAAAAAAGGGGTAAACTAGCACCGACAAGACGTCTATTCAAAACCATTTTAACGAGTGTGATAAAGACAAGATCACTCGGCCATTTTTTCATTTTTAAGTAGTCTGAAAAACCTTAACTATGGACTCTGTCAGGAATGTTCTTCTGGACCAGTTTAACGAGTGTGAAAGAATAAGGTCACTCGGCGATCTTTTCAATTTTAGGGAGTCTGAAAAGAGCTTAACTATGGACTCTGTGGGGGTTCCTTTTTCGTAAATTTAGTCCCTCAGACCCGAAAAAGGGTTAAAATGATACCTGAGAGTACTCTTCTAGAGAACTGAAGTTCCTTAGAGTATACATTTGTTTGTACAGTTGATCGTCTGGACCGAAAAAGGGGTAAACTACCGTTGGACAGACATGACTTCAAATTTCAGTTTAATGAGCGTGAAAGGCCACAAGATCGCTTGGCAATCTTTTCATGTTTAGAGGGTCTGAAAAGGGCTTAAAAGAAGACCCATTATGTCTTTTGGGAGTCCCGAGGGTGAGGTAAAGAGTGAAAAGGAATCATGCAAATGAGGCTCAAACTCATAATCCGAAGAAAACAACAAGGACTCCCGAGCCTACAGTGATTAGAGACAGCATGGACACCATAATGCAACCAGGATCTACATAGGGAATCCATGTTCCAGTAAGCTCTACCACCAACTCGGGGCACTTCTAAAGCAGCAATGATGGTTCCATGTCACAACCTGATGGGATCGATCCTATGGAAAAGGAATAAAGACAATGAGATACAAAAGTTAGGGTAGAAACCTAACCTATATGCTCAAGTTGATCATCTGAAATTTTTCCATGGACCGGCAAAAGTTACCCAAAACTCCAAAAAATTGTCCCGATACCCGATCATACCCTTCCAATGCAACTGATAAATCATTCTAAATGGTTTTTGGTTTAAAGAAAATGATAAGAGGGGCCAAAAAAGTGAAAAAAGAGGCCAAAAAAGTGAAAAAAAGAGGCCAAAAAGTCTATAAATAGAAGTTGGCAGCTCCTTATCACCATTGCTGATTTGGAAATTGACTTTGGAGAAAAAAAAACCCTTTGATAAAAGTGGTGATTCTGGGAGCTACAGTGGACAAAACGACCATCTGTCTGGACCAAGTAAGTACAAACTCTCTCATTTTGCAATTTAAATCTTTGATTTTGCTTTGGGTTCCAAGTTTTGGGGGGGCGTTGACCTTTAAAAGGTCGGCCCTAGGTCCACGTGGGTTGTCTTAGGACAGACCGTGTGTACATTCAGGCAGAGTAAAAATTGCACGCGTGTACACGCGACTGTCAGCATTACAACCCGCGTGGACCCCCTTATTGAAAAAAAAATTAAAAACAAGGGTTAACCCTCCTGAACTTTGGTGTTTTGCAAGATCTATGTTCACTAGATAGAAAGAGAGAATGAGGAGGTTAGTGAGTTGGTCGGGGAAGAACCCAATGTTGTGGTTGCCTTGATGTAATATGGGCAGCTCAAGTTCTTCTTATGTCCTTTTATGCAGGCAGAACCTAGGCTACTGAATGCCTTGGTTGATTATTGGAATCCATATGCAGAGGCGTTTATGTTAGAGGGGAAATCATTGGTGCCCACGACAGAGGATATATATTTTTTGACTGGCCTCTCCAGGAGAGGGGAACTAGTCAACTTCTGGACATTTCCTTCCGGGCCGCATAACATAGCGGAATTGATAGGACTTTATTGTGAGGCCGGTACAGACTGATCGAGCTCACAGGTACCCATAAGAAATATTACTGACTTATCGTTGCAGGCGATTGTGTTGCTTATTGGGCGAATCACTGGTTCTATGGCTCTACATAATGCGTCCCGTGCACAGATGAACTGTGCAGTCCAGTGCTTAAATGCACAAATATTTGACTAGAGCACCACGTTGCTAGATTGTATGAAGAGGAAGTTGACAGATTGTCGGTCGCGGATGCAGAGGAACTTCAGGTTCGGGACCATTCTATGCTCTTTCTTTTTTGAAAGAGTTCTGAGCTTCAAACCTCGAGTAGTGGTATGAGGACATCAAGCCTCTCTTCCTGCAGTTTGTAGATGGGCAGTGTTACTGCCACAACAGGGTGGTGGAAGGACCAATGAGTCCTTTGACAATGATTTCTTCTCTTGGTTGTCACGATAGATCCCAGTCATAGAGGACTACCCTTATGCTGGGATTGATTTCTCGAGAGATCATGAGATACCAGTACCTCCTGGTGAGGAGCAAGGAGAGATGGGTAAGTTTACATCATTGCTTTGTTGTTGTTTTTTTGTGAAACATATTTAATTTTTATGTTATTTTTGTTATATATCATTTTTTTATACCAAAGTATTTGATGGATATGTGTTTGTTGTGTGAAAATGTGGGACCAATGCGACCTACGGACTATGCGAGGAACAGGCATTGTCCTCAGCCAGGGGCCGCACCTGTCGTCGTAGGGGGACCAACAACAGCAGTAGAGCTTCCAGCCGGGGAGGCTGACAGGGTGTTGAGACGAGTCGAGTGAAAATTTACTGCGCTCACTCGCATAGTCCCTATGGCAGAGATTGAGGATCTGCCACCATCTATGAAGCCTCATGTAGTGGGGGCACCACGGACGTGGGTCCGATTTTTTCGGCATTTGGAAAACGTACTTGATCAGTACAACAGGTCCCACAGGCCCTGACCTTAGTTAGATTTTTCACATGCCGAGAGCACTACTTGTATATATTTTTTGAGGGCATAAGCCCCATGACTCGTTATTGGTCATATTTTTGAGGCACTTGCATCCACCTATGTACTCTGGTGACTATGATATTATATATGGATTTTTATGTCTTTTTGTGTCTTATGGATCATTTTTTCCTTTAAAAATGTATTTACATGTTTATGTGTATGTCCTTTCATATGTGTGCAAGATGCCAATCTAAAATTTGATTAGCTAGAGTATCCGTAATTTGGTTTAATCTCCTAGGAACATGAAAATATGTAATATAATCAAAGCTTCATTCTAAGAGATGTACCCTAAGGAATCGTCGGTGTAAAGTCGAATCGTGAACACGATAGACTCTATTTAACTGAGACACAACCAGTTGAGCGTCGAGATAGACCCGAAGATGAGAGATACCAAATGACAAGGCGTCACGAATCAACTCAATAACTGCACTATACTCGGCAACATTATTTGTGGTGTCACCTAAGCATATACCTCCAGAAGATAATAACTGGCCTCGAGGTGAAAAACTTACCCAAGTTGTGGAGGCAAGCCTCTGAGTGTGTTGGCTAGCACCGTCTATGTACCCAATGAACACCTTGGATTCACTTGATATCTTCCACAGTGACAAAAGATAACATCAAAAATGACACGTCCATAACACTAAAAGAAACTAGAAAGTAATAGTACAAAGACTATACATATGTTACAAAAAGTTACCCATAGTGACCTGCCTATGAGTAATACTTCTTGAGGTAGAGTCCATTTCTAGGCTATGCCAAAGAATTCCCTTCAAAGTGAACCAGATGATAAGCACCCTTTTTTAGGACCCATTTTATGATGAAATGTCTGAACCACATGGGTTTGAATTTTCCTGCCCCCAGGGGGTCCTTATCTTGGTCATAGACCAGGACAAGGTCGCCTTCAGTGAAAATTCGAGGATGAACGAACCTATCATACTGACACTTGACTTAATGTTTGTGAGCCTCGTTGTCCAGGGCCGCATCACGACGCTACTCATTGAGCCGCTCAAGGTATAATAATCGTTCTTCAAGTGGAGAAATGTCTGGCAATAATTGTACTGCCAACTTTAGGGATGAGATCTGACATTCGATAGGAAAGACTACTTCCAGCCCATAAACGAGGTGAAAAAGTGAGAAACTGGTTGCAGTCTTAACAGACGTTCAGTAAGCCCATAATGTTGAGTATAACATCAAATGCCAATTTGACTTGGCTGAGTTGATCGTTCGTTGTAGGATGGTCTTGGGAGATTTATTTACATATTCCACCTGACCATTTGCTTGGGGGTAGTAGGGTGATTAATGTTCTTTCCGTAACCCAAGCTTTGATGTTAACTCGGTCATCATCTGGTTCTAAAAGTGACTGCCATGGTCAGTGAAAATCTCCCTCGGGACGCTGAACCTTGCTATTATCTGGTTGAATAAAAAGAGAGTTGCAGTCTCTCCATCATCTTTAAACATTGGCATAGTTTCGACCCACTTCGTGAAGTAGTCTATGGCTGTGATGATATAACGGTGCCCCCTTGTTGAAGGATGGTTGCATGTAGTGTAATCAATCCCCCACTTGGTGAAGGGACCAACTGTGATGACAGGAAACATGGGATCGGGATGTGCCCTCATCTTTCGAGAGAAGATCTGGCATGGGTGGCACTTCTTGACCAATTCGATACAATCTTTGATTAGTGTCGGCCAAAAGTCACCTGCTCGTAGAATCTTTTGGGTTGTTGCCAACCCAGACAAATGACCGCCACATGCTCTGGTATGGCAATCGTTAAGCATGATAACTGCTTCTTCGTGAGTGAGACATCAGCGCAGGATGCATTCTACACCTCTCTGATACAATGTATCATCGAGTATGAGATAATTCTTAGCATGATGGCGTATACGTCGATGCTCATCACGAGAAGCAGAGGTGGGTCACTTCAAATTCTAGAGATAGATAAGTATATCTATGTACTAGGGATCTGAAGATGTGATCAAAAACATATCTCCTCTGATAGGTAACTCTTCGGGCACAAAATCACCTGACTCAGCTGGAAGTTCTGAAATAAGTTCTGCGAAGACCAGTGACTTTTTTGATTTCTCTAAAACGAAATCTAAGTCAAACTCCTGGAGGATGACTATCCATATACTGATCTTTCTGCCTATTACCCATCGTGTCAACATGTACTGGAATGGATTCACGACAGTAATGATGGTGGTCTTGCGAAATAGAACATAATGACGGGACCGTTGAACAGCATGAACTGCTGCCAACACAAGTTTTTCGATATGAGAATAATTGAGTTCTAGTCCTACGAGGCCTCGGCTCAAGTAATAAATCACATATTCTGAGAACAAGTCATCCTCCTGAACTAAGACCATGTCGATGGTTGACTCTACTGCAGCCAGGTATAATAAGAAATATTTGTTATAGTTAGGTGGCCAAAGCAGAGGGGCAGTCGTGAGGGCATGTTTCAACGCGTCAAAAGAGCATTGGGTGGCATCATCCCAATG
This sequence comes from Picea engelmannii, assembly GCA_009831015.1. Lineage (NCBI taxonomy): Eukaryota > Viridiplantae > Streptophyta > Pinopsida > Pinales > Pinaceae > Picea > Picea engelmannii. Next base: position 701,081 of record ML777770.1, on the reverse strand, counting down.
AAAAGGAACGTCTTTATTCAGTAAGCGCATAAAGCCCTTTGTGATCTTAGCATAGTTGGCAATGAAACGTCTTAAAAAGTTTTCCTTGCCCTATAGATTCTGAAGTTGAAGGATTGTGCGTGGGGGAGGCAATTGAATTATTGCCTCAACCTTGAGAGGATCGACCATGATCCTTGTTGTTGATACTATGAAACCTAACAAACGTCTTGATGTTACGCAAAATATGCACTTGTTTGGATTCAAGCGAATCCGGAAGTAGCGACAACGCTCAAAGATAAGTCGAAGGTGTGTGGGATGATTCGTTCTCTTGTGAGATCAAGATGCTAAATCATCTAAATAGGCCTCGACTATATGCTTGAGGTCATAAGACATGGCCCGCTGAAAGGTTGCTCTAGCATTTTTTAGACCAAAAGGCATATTACGATATGTGAATGTACCCCATGGACAAATGAATGTCGTTTTGTGTTGGTCTTCGGGTTTGATTTGTATTTGATTATATCCCGAAAATCCGTCCATGAAAGAGAAGGCCTCGCAACCCGCACATTCATCAATTATCTGGTCGATGAATGGTGTGGGAAAATTATCTTTTGGACAGGCCTTGTTCAAATCATGGAAGTCTTTACATACACGAATTGTGCCTTATTTTGTATTGACCAGCACAGGATTTGACACCCATTGGGTCAAATGGATAGGATAGATAAAACTAGCTTTTAGCAGTTTCTCAACTTCAACCTTAATGGATGTTGCTTTCATGGGATTAACGGAACGAAGCTTATGCCGAACAGGCTTGGCATCTGGATAAGTTGTGATTTCATGTTTGACTATTTTTGGATCGATGTTGGGCATTTCCTCGTAAGACCAGGCAAAAACGTCACGAAACGCTTTAAATAGATCTATGTAGATTTGAATCTCTTCGGGGGAGCAGTCAGCTCCAATGAAAACATTCTCCACGATGCCAGGGGTTCTGGAGATATTGATCGGTATGGTTTCAGCGATGGTTTCCATATTACCTTCAGCATAGATCTCATGTGTATCTAAGGGATTAATAGGACAAGACCTATCTCCATTCATAGTCAAGGAGAATTCTTCGGCTTCGATTCTGCTTAACTCTAGGAGGAAATATGATATGTGATGAAGATCATCCCAAGGTTTTTCCAGACTAGTCATTGCTTCAATTACTGCTTCGTCAGAGGGAAAGACTAAGTCTAATGAATCGGTGTCGGCGAGAGAACCCTTAGCCCAAATAGGCTCTAGAAGCGGATCTAACTCTTGTGCAGGAGTTGTATCTATGTTGGCTGAATCTTGTTGGACTAAAGAGTACGCTACTTCAGTAACGGACAAGGGCATGGACATGCTCGGGTGCCCTGTCCCATCCATCGTGGCCGATGGGGAAGGAAGTATCCATGGATCAATGAAGTAAGTCGTGCGAAACGCCGAAACTTGGAAAATCTCAACCATATGGTTGTCGGATATGAACTTGACATCGCCTTGAGAGGGTGGGTAATCGAAGGTACCCATCAAAGATGGGCACAAACCAACCCCTACGTTGACTACACATGGTTGAGGATTATCAATCATTAGGACCACGGAAACCCCCAATGAAGGGTCAGGTATGGAGAAAGATAATTGATCAATGGTCACAATCTGGTCCTTGTGTGGAAACAACAAGACCCGGAAAACTGTAGCAACCACTGCTTGCATGGCATAAGTCCATCTCCTTCCTAACAAGAGATTGTAGTCGAGGGACGCGTCGACTACTTCTACCTCGACGCACACGGTCTTCCCTCCTAACTGCATGGGGAAAGAGGGAATGATACAATGTGGTTGGAACAAATGATCATTGAAAGCAGTGAGAAGAGTAGGCGATGGAGACAAAACGGGCTGGTCAATGGCCTTCCAACATGCCAATGACATAACGCATGTCGAGGCACCCTCATCAACCACCGTGCAGAAAATATTTCGAGTAAAATTTTTCATGGGTTGAGCCACTACTATCTGAAATGCTACGTGGTAAGGTAGATGAGGTTTTAAGTCGGTTTTATCTAGCCTGATGGTACCTGGATTACAAGTCTCGGTAGATCCTAAAGCGGTTAACAAAGATTTCCTTTGGGAAGGGTAGCTTTGGAGGACCTCCAAAGCAGACATCGCACAATGGGTTTGAGACAAACTCTCCACCATAGAATAGTTCTAGGCGGCCCTTGCGTTTGGGTTGTGAGAATATTTTTTGAACGCGTCTTTTGGGATGCGTGTCATTGTTTCGCCCAAAGTATTCTCAATCTGTAGAGGAAGAGATGGGAGTTCGGCTTCTTTTCCCTTCTCAGAAGTGCTTGGTTTACTGTAGTCATGCACTCTAGTCGATATAAACGCATAACCCTTCATCATATACACATTCGCGGATGCGGGATTGTTCGAAGACGAAGAGGGTCCTTGACTGCCCCCTTCCGCGCTTGTAGAGGCATGGGTTAGGTTTTGCCCATGCTGAAATGGATTGGTTAACACAATAGGTTGTTGTTGTGTCACAAACTTTTGGGCCTCTGCAAGCCGAAAACATTGGTGGATCGGGTGGTCTTCCGCGCACAGGTTGCACAGAGACCTCACCTTTCATTTCTCATTGTTTCCCCCGCCAACATTATCAGTGGGTTTCTTATCCCATTACCCTTCTTTCATTGTTTTTTATTTCCTTCAGGCTGTTGGGTGGCCTTTGGATTTCACGATTGCACTATGTGTACATCCGACGTTTTAGTAGGGGGAGAAGCCAAAACAGTAGTTTGGCTGGTTGTTGTGTGTAGTATAGAAAATTGTTGCAATTTCTTCGTCAATTGCTTAGTGGGCTTTGTTTGTGCTGAACCAACAATACCATCAGCATGTGGTCCAGCTTTCTATCTAGTTTTATCAAGTATTGAGCGTGGCGCATCTGGAAAGATCTCATATAATAAACTGGGCTGAGAATAGATGAGCTCAAGCTGTTGAGCTCTCATGATGGTGTCTTCTTCGGAAAACACTCCTAATGTCGCAACGTATTTGGATAATTGTGGGACCAAAGACTTAAGGAACCACTCGAGTAGGAATGCTGGTGGGACTGGCACCTTAATTAAACTCTTCTGGCGTCTCCATTCTCGGATGTGATCAGAGATATGGTCCGCTTTTGTCTATGATAAATTGGCCAGCAATTTTGTGCCAGCATCGTATCTCACAGGTAATTGGAAATGGTTTAGGAAGGCCATTGCCAATTCACCGAAGGAACTGTATCTTGAGCGGTCGAGCTCAATGTACCATTTCGCGACACTCCCAATGAGAGTACGTTGAAACAATCACAATTGTATGGAGTCGTCCTTCAACGAGTTAGATAAGCACCAAAGGTGGAAGGTAGTCATATGATCGCCTGGATCTTCGTTTGGCTTGGCTTCAAACTTTGGCATGTCCGAAGGAAACTTCATCGGCATAGAGGGCCAACGTGGATCGTGATAGATAGGGTGATTCAACAACCTTGTCAAGTCTGGCAAATGCAAGGTTTCCAGGAAAAGTAGTTTGGGTTGTTGGTGATAACCTGGGAAAAAGGGACCTGGAGTTTGACTGGCACCAGGTTGCCAGGAAAAGTTTGGCTGTTGGCCTGGGTTTTGGTAAAAACCATGGCCATGACCAGCGTACGGATTTTGCGCGTGAGGAGACATCATCGGCTGATTCCCAAAATAGGACGTAGATGGATGGGCGTGCATTAAATTCAGAGGACTTTGGGAAGGGTTTCCCCATGTCGATCCCATGGGGATAGGCATAGTACCTTGTCCGGGGTTCCATTGATTGTGGAAAGAATTTCCCCAGATCGACATTCCTGACAAGGGAACAGATCCCTCCTAAGAATTCCAAGGCTCTGATGTGGAAGAAGTTCCTAGGTTTTCCCCCTGTGCAGGAATAGTACCCTGCATAGGAATAGGTTGTCTGAAACCGGGGTTGCCCCCAGCCAGGAAAGAAGCTGACGAGAAGGCGTTGTTACCAACTGCACCAAACAAAGAAAATGGTGTTGAACCTACCGTCATATTATGCGAAGGCAGTCCTTGACTCCCTGCTCCAAATAAACTATGGTGTGTAGGTGGCCCGGCGGATTGTTAATGTGTTCCACCGAGCGAAGAGGAGGAAGGAGGTATATGACCTCCCCCGTAAGGGAAAGCATTAAAAGGAGATGAAGTTCCCCCCATGTGGCCTTGTAGAGGAGCATTAGGGATCCCTTCCCCCAGACCTAAAGTCTGTGAAGTGGAGTAGGAAAGTACAGGACTTGTACCTGAGCTAGGCATCCCGTATGAGAACGGAGGGCATGTCACACTTGGTGTGAAAGGGGTTGTGGCCGCTGCCATAGATGGGATTAGACCACTGTGTGAGGTAGAGGTGGTCGATACCATGGTGGATCGGACCGATGACGGTGGGTTAGGAGGTGGAAACTCTCCTGTGGTGACAACCATAGAGGGAATTGAAGAATTCCCACAGGGAGTGACAGCATTTGTTTCCATTGTTGCGTGTGACATTGTCTGGCACCCGTAAGGGTGAATCAGTACGATGATGGGTGTCGAAATATCAGTGGTTGGAGTTTCAGCTGGACCAAGATCTTTCGCTCCAAAGTCTAAAATGGTTGTTTCCTCCGGATGTTGGTCGGGCACAATTTCTTGTGACCCGGTCGCTTCAAAAGACCCTTGTTGGACAAGCTTTCGCCTTAGTGGTGGTGGGGGTGGCTCCAGTGTAACCAGTGATAGGCCCAGAATCCTTCTTGACCGACGGAGCTTGTGATCCTCCACTATGTGAGAAGATCAAAGACACTCTAGGGCTGTCTATTCGTTCAAAAAACAACACACACTAAAAAAGTCCCTACAAGATAAAACAAGCAAACACTAAACTAATTTGAAGAACAGTTACAACAACCAACACTCGAGAAACTTACCGGTGCAAGTGAAACTCGAACATGGAAGCACCCTCTGGGTATACTCTACAAAGCGTGGCTTGATGTCTTTCCTAGGTACCGTGGTATACCCCCGCAGTCACTTGTGTATGTCCCTAAAAAGATATGCAACTCTCCTCCCAAGGCTGACCTGCATTCACACAAAAAAAACAACAAACTCCACATGCATTTGATATATAGATTAATGGGTTAGAGATTCAATAAACAAGCGTGCAATAAACCATGAAAACCTCATATGGTGGGATGGGAAAATTATTTCTTTATTATTAACTTCAACAAATCAACTTACAATGATGAAGTCAGCCACTGCTCCACGAACCTGGTCCTGGGATCCTCTTCAACTGTCCTCCAACTTCTTTGCTCTATCTTTCTCTTTGCACAAGGATGGCTAAAGGGTTGGGACAAAGGGGATTCACAATCGGGTATAGTTTCTTTATTATGATTCTCCTCTTCCAAATGGGACCCCTAACCCTTCTTTCATAGGCTAGAAGAAGCTAGGTATTTGGTCGAACGCTCAGCCATGCATGGCCGGAAGGTTTAGTTAACTCACCCAAAGTTGTGTGTTCCGTCGGCAACTTTCCTTTTTTCGTGCTTTTGTAGGTACACGCGGGTTGTTTTGGGTCAGCTAGTGTGTACACGCATGCAGTAATGGAGTAGGGCGCATGGGCCTTTATAAAAGAGGTTTTTAAGAAGAGTTGTTCAACAGTGCTTTGGGAAAGAAGGAATCTGAGATGGCCTGATTCCAGGTAAGCATGTCTGGTGCAAATTAGGGTTATAACAGCATCATGAATTGTCTATAAAATTATTCCACGGAATTTAAATTTCTTCTCCCCGATTGGTTTACATATGTCATACATTATGATTCCATCCCATAAATTTAGTAGCTCATCGATAAGAGGGTCGATATATACATTCATATCTTTAACCTGGTACTTACCTAATTGTTTGAAATTACACATAATTAATATAGGAATGATATCATGTAATATATATAATTAAATAAATAAACAAAAGATATTATGCAAAAATTGAAACAAATGAAAATGTTAAATTCAAAAAATTAATGTAAACAAATACCTGGAACAATCATTGTCAACATTATGTGCTC
>ML777770.1:599456-667407 GCA_009831015.1 Picea engelmannii | reverse complement strand
TATCTATGGTGTTTTTCCCCTCCAATTGGTGTGATATGCATTTGTTATAACCCTAATTTGCACCAAACATACTTACCTGACATCAGGCCATCCAATATGCCTTCTTTGCCAAGCTAGTATTGAACAACTCTAGTTAAAAAACCATCTTTATAAAGGCCAACGCGCCCTGCTCCATTACTGCAAGTGTGTACATGCTAACTACTCCAATACAGCCTGCGTGTACCTACAAAATCACAGAAAAAGGAAAGTTGTTGACAGAACACACAACTTTGGGCAAGTTAACTAAACCTTTCGGCCATGCATGGCCGGTCATTCGACCAAATACCTAGCTCCTTATAGCCTATAAAATAAGGGGTAAGGGTCCCATTTGAAGAGAGAAAAATCATAGTAAAGAAACAATACCCAATTGAGCATTCCCTTTGTCCCAGCCTTTAGCCATCCTTGCGCAAAGAGAAGTATAGAGAAAAGTAGTTGGAAGACAATGGAAGAAGAGCCCAGGACTAGGATTGAGGAGCAGTAGCTGACTTTATCATTGTAAGGTATCATTGTGAAGTTAATAAAAGAATTTATTTTCCCGTCCCGCCATATGAGATTGTCATTATTTGAATATTGATTGTATGATTGATTAAATCTCTAACCCATTAGTTCATAGATCAAATGCATGTGGAGTTCTTTGTTTGTCTTTTGGTGAATGCAGGTCAGCATTGGGAGGAGAGTTGTAGTCAAAGAACGACTAAGCGTGAAAAGGGATCGACATCGAACACATGAGTAATGGGGGTTTAAGCATGGGATGATGGTAAGAAGTAAGAATCTTTAGGTCATTTCTACATGCATGATAAAAACCCTTAGTGCTAGTCCGTAGGATGGATTTCCCACCCACAACAGAATTGGTGACCATACTAGGGATCTCTAGGGTTTCTGGGAATATTTTTTCTTGGGTATTTTTAAGAACTGGTTTCATTCCTTATTTTTAAAGTTTCTCCAAAAGTTTGAGCTAACCGAGATTTTAGTCTTCCATACTAGTTATCTCTATTTCTTTGTTTGACCACATTTGTGTTTCGAGACCCACAGAGGTACACGCGGCCTATATAAGGTCTGCATGCATGTACTTGCGCCCTACCTTCCCACAGCTCGCATGTACACGCTAGCTGAGGAAGTGTCAGTCGCATGTATGAATCCAGAAAATTTCTTCTAGAGAGGCAGTCATCCTCTCCCTTGTCAGAAATAATCCTTCTCAGGGGTTTTCTGGATCTCATTCTGGTATTTCTTTTTGCAGTTTGTAGCTTAGGTACCACCTCATATTGGTTTTGTTCTATGAAATTTTCCTTGAATTGTTTTTTTTTTGTCAAAGTAAGTTTTTGAGTCTTCAAGGGACTCTGATTCTCATTACCAGTAGTCTCTTCCAGTGCTTGATTGCTTGTTTGTTTTTCATTTTTTGTATAATTGCAGAGGTACATGTGGCTTTTATAAGGCTTGCATGTGTGTACATGCGCTCTGACCTTACACAGCTCGCGTGAACATGTTGGTTGTTGAATTGTCAGCAGCGTGCCTGTTGAGAAAATTTTTGTTTAAGGAGAGGCAGTCATCCTCTTTCTTATCAAGAGTTATACCTCTCATGGATTTTCCTTGATTTAATCTTGGTCTCTGCCGTAGCATTTGACAACTTAGGTCTGATTACATGCATAGCTTGCTTTTTCATTAAAATATTTTTTCTATTTCTTATCTTTTTTAACTTATTTTTAGTTTGAAATTTTGAGAAAAATGAGTTGCATTTAAAAAAAAAATTCATCAGTTTCTTTTAGAATATTTTGTTACTTCTACTTTGATTGGAAGAAAATATAAAAATAAAAAAAAATAAAAATAAAAAAATAGCTTGTTAGTTCTCTTTCTTTCTTGGCATTTACCTTGCATTGTTATTTGAAAAAGAAAAAGAAATTGGCATAGTTTGTGTTTTCTTCTGATCTTAAAAGCATTTCAAAAATATATATATATATATATATATATAATCATTCTTTGCCAGTGTTCATATAAGTTTCATCATTTTTCGCAAGAGTCTTAACACCATCAGTTGCACTACCGTAGCCTTTTGAGTAAATCAAGCCAGTAAAAAGAACGCTAATTAAAATTTATTAGACTTTATGTTTGTAGGGTCCATCAACTAGATTAGGTTAGAGCCTTGATTTAGGTTGGAGAGGAAACTCTTCAAGGCTATAAAACAAACATACGAGTCTGTGCTAAGGAGTGTAGAAGTCCAGTAATATGGAAATTATTCGGGACCCCCCTCTAACACAGGGGCTAAACACGAGGTCGCGTGCGGAAAGGTAGCGGAGATAACCCCTCCAAAGTCGGACCAAGTGTAGTGGGGAACGCATATAGAGGACTTGTCTTGGTATTTTGTTGATCGCATTTTCCACGGAGCTTCATGAGTCTCGAATCCATTCGAGGTCCTCAGTCATCTTCCGGAACACTTGATTTCGATACCCTTGATAGGTTTCGGGCTTGATACCTTGCACATTGCGGTCCACCCAACTGTCAACTGTACCCGCCTGGTGATTTTTCACGAGCTAGCAACCTAGTTGCCTTTATTTTAGGGACTTACACAGATGACCACAGGGGTATACTGCAGTACCTAGGGTAGACATTGGGCCATGCTTTGCAGAGTATACCCGGAGGGTGCTTCCGTAATCGAGTTGTACTTGCACCGGTAAGTTGCTCTAGTGTTGGTTGGTGTAACTGTTCTTCCGAATAGTTAGTCGTTTGCTTGATTTTCCTTTAGGAATTTTTAGTGTGTGCTCTGTGCTCCCTAGTTTTCCATAGTGAGTTAGTTAGTTGTGGCTTTGGGTCTCTAACCTAGAGTGGTAGACCGCCCACTCCGTCGGTTGAGAGGAATTTTCAGTCTTCCTCTTAGAAACGTGGAGCCGCCTCTTTATAGGCGTTGTTTTGATAACACTAGTTCTTCAGAGTCAGTGTGTGAGACTTTTATGGACTTGAACAATCCCGCAAAGGGAGAACCTGTGCATAATATATTCATGGCTAAAGTTCCCGATGATACCAACCAAGGAACCCCTTCGCAAGGGGATTCTTGTGCTTTTCCTTTCTTCGGAAACGTTGGTGTCCCTTTGATGACCACTTTGTACATTCCTGGGTTGAATGTGGGATTATCGGTTTGGTTGGGTACCATTCCAAATGTCTCAAATTATCTTGACGCTTCTCAGTTAAGCACTTTATGTCATGGGCACCCTGTTGATGTTTCTTCCTCAGCAAAGTCTTCTCCTCCTCCTTCTCTTGCCTCTGGTGAAAGTACAGTTACTAGTAACCGGAAGTCTAAACGAAATAGAAAGAGGAAGAATAGGAAGAAGAAATCACCAACCTTTGCGAGTCATGTCGGAGATAGGTCGACAACCTCTGCAAGTCACATTGAATACCAGCACCTAGCCTCTACAAGTTATGCTGGGGGCACACACCCACCCTCTGCAAGTCATGTTGGGGGAAAAAGTCTAGTCACTGCTAGTCATACTGGTAATAGGTCTGTAGCCTATGCAAGTCATGTTATCGACCCATCACTAACCTCTGCAAGTCATGTTGGAGATGTGCAACCAACCACTGCTAGTCATGTTGGAGATGTGCAACCAACCACTGCTAGTCATGTTGGGGGCATTAATTCTGTTGAGAAACCTAGACGGATAGGATGTAAGCCTAAGTTCCCTTGTAAGATTTTCAAGGGAGATCACCTTACTCATTTGTGCCCTGGCATTCCAGAGGTACAAAGATTTTGTTCCCTGTCTGCAATCTCTTCTGATTCTGAGTCTTTTGAGGTTTCCTCGCAGTCTATTCCACCATTGGTTGAGAAAGTGGTCATGCTGATGCAGTCATCGGCTGATCCCACTCCTCTTTTGGGGGGTGAGGTGCCTTTAGACCATGTAGTCTCGCATCCTCTTCATCCATTGGTTGCGAAAGTGGTCATGCCGATGCAGTCATCGGCTAATCCCACTCCTCTTTTGGGGGGTGAGGTGCCTTTAGACCTTGTAGTCTCTCAGCCTATTCAACCATTGGTTGAGAAAGTGGTCATGTCGATGCAGTCATCGGCTAGTCCCACTCCTCGTTTGGGGGGTGAGGTGCCTTTAGACCTTGTAGTCTCTCAGCCTATTCAGCCATTGGTTGAGAAAGTGGTCATGTCGATGCAGTCATCGGCTAATCCCACTCCTCTTTTGGGGGGTGAGGTGCCTTTAGACCATGTAGTCTCGCAGCCTATCCATCCATTGGCTGCGAAAGTGGTCATGCCGATGCAGTCATCGACTGATCCCACTCCTCTTTGGGGGGGTGAGGTGCCTTTAGACCATGTAGTCTCGTAGCCTATTCAACCATGGGTTGCGAAAGTGGTCATGCCAATGCAGTCATCGACTGATCTCACTCCTATTTTGGGGGATGAGGTTCCTTTAGACCATGTAGTCTCGCAACCTATTCAGTCATTGGTTGTGAAAGTGGTCATGCCGATGCAGTCATCGGATGATCCCACTCTTCTTTTGGGGAGTGACATGTCTACCAACTATGTTTTTAGCGTTTCTGGTTCAGTATTTTCATAACAAGGGGGCATTTTGCTCGCTCCGAGCACACCCCCTCCAAGCCCTAGGATGGTTTCCTTTGATTAGAATGACCTTGTTGAGCCTTGTCTTCCTTCCTCCACACCCTTTCAAATAAGGGTTGAAGTTAATTCAACAAACATTTATCGATGTATTGTGGATGAAGGAGCCTATGCAAGTATTTTATCCTCCTCGGTTTGGAAAGTCTTGGGTTCTCCCAAGCTTGTGTCTGCTTCAGATGAGTTGTTGGCTTTTGACAGACGTCCTAGTGAATATTTAGGGGTTCTTCCTCAGTTCCCTATCTCGTTAGGTGGGAATATTGTCTGTGTCAATTTTATAGTGGTGCAAGGCCCGTTAGATTTCAATATGCTTCTCGGGCGTGATTATGTATATGCTATGAACGTTGTGGTATCTACGCTTTTTCGGGTGATGCATTTCCCCCACGATGGAAGCATTGTCACTATTGACCAGCTGGCATCTGATAATCACCATCCTAATCCAGTGTTAGTTCAGGCTGCCCCTTTATATGTTCCTAGTGTTCGTGTAGACTCCACCCCGCCACAGGTTAATTAGGTGGTGTCTTATCCTCGATGTTCAATTGCTTCTGAGTCAGAACCTGTGCAATCATGTTTCCCTTCTCGAGACTTGGAATCAACAATTGATCCATTGGTTTATCCAATGGGGGCATGGGATCCCTTGCTTCCCTCTCTTGGTCCAAGTGAGCTTGAGTATCCTTCTAAGTCTGATCTCGTTGTTTGTAGATCCTCAAGCCCTCGTGCTTGTGATTCTTTGTTGATAGACTCTGCCAGTCCTGGCCACACCCTCCATCGTCATATGGAGTATAGTCAGTTTACTTCACCCTTTGGGACTGTCGACCCTCGTTTGCGTGATTTCTTGGAGTTTGAATTTCCTTCAGATGAGGCTATCCTGGAAGCCATGACTACGGTTTCTATACCGCAAGAGGAATTACACTGTGGTTTGTGTTTTCTTCCCTTTTGGGAGACTTCCCAAGTTGACTATCGAATAGACTCTTGGTCTGAGCCTAACAGCAGGCTCTACCTGAACCAGTTTCATACTTGAGTCATAGCCCCCAATGGGTCTTCTTTTAATCCCTTTTCATACCCTCTAAACATGAAAAGATTGCCGAGCGATCTTGTGGCCTTTCACGCTTGTTAAACTGAAATTTGAAGTCACGTCTATCCAGCGGTAGTTTACCCATTTTTTGGTCCAGACGGTCAACTGTGCAAACAAAGGTATACTCTAGAGGCTTCGGATCCCTAGAAGAGTATTCTCAGGTATAATTTTAACCCTTTTTCGGGCCTGAGGGACTAAATTTACGAAAAAGGAACCCCCACGGAGTCCATAGTTAATCTATTTTCAGACTCCCTAAAATTGAAAAGATCGTCGAGTGACCTTATTCTTTCACACTCATTAAAATGGTCCAGAAGAACATTCCTGATGGAGTCCATAGTTAATCTTTTTTCAGACTCCTTAAAAATGAAAAAATTGTCGAGTGATCTTATCTTTATCACACTCGTTAAAATGGTTTTGAATAGACGTCTTATCGGTGCTAGTTTACCCCTTTTTCAAACCGACTAGACTACCTTCGAAAAAGTTACCCCATTGGAATCTCCTTTTACGTTTTTTCAGACTCTCTAAATACGAAAAACCATCGAGCTTACCTTATATGGGCTCGTAGAACTTACATCAAAGGACATTACCATTATGTGTCTTATTAATCGCATTTGCATACCTGTGTCTTTGGTCTACTGTCGGCTCCATGTTTCTCTCAACTAAACCATCTGAAGCATGCCTTATACACAATCCCTGTAGCACTTTGTCTCTGCATCCTGACACCTTTGGCCCTAGGAGGGATTTTTCCCAAGTGTCCTTACTTTGAACATTAGTCTTGTCCTTATGCCTCGAACTTGTATGTTTGTGACACTCATCCCTCCTTTGTAACATAACATTTTTTTATTCTTTTTTCAAAATTATTGAAAAAGACAAAAAAAAAAAAATCAAATATACCCCAAAAAGAGGAAGGGAAAAGTATTTTCTTTGTATTGGCAGCACAATGAGTCGCCCTTGGATAAAGCACATATTTTAGTTTGTTCGTCAAATCCTGGGATTTAATATGACCTTAGGAAGTTGTTCCCGCTACATTGAGTTGTGTCCTCCTCAGTTTGGTTATTCTTCCAAACATATGGAGAGTTTGTGTTGCCTCCTGCCTCGTAAACTTATGTTAATTCCATGCTGCCTAAGTCTCATATTTTGTCATGCTATTATCCAAGGGAAGTTTTTCTAAGCCTATGTTAATGCCATGTTGCCTAAGTCTAATATTTTGTCATGCTATTATCCAAGGGAAGTTTTTCTAAGCCTGAATTGGCCCCTCTACAGTTTGTCTCTTGCCCTCATGCTCGACCATCCTCAAAGTCCAATCAAGTCTTTGTTTGAAATCAATGAAGCCTTCAGTATGATCATCAAGATTCTCTAGTCCATGACCGACGAGCCATCGGAGACCTCTGGGTAGTGAAGTCGTACACTCATATTACACTCCTACCCAAGTTTTGAAGATTTTGAAGTTGTTTCTTGAGCTCTAAAGACCTCATCTCCATCCATCAGGCCTTATCAGCTTCTAGAAGATGGATACTCTACATGTATATCTTTTTTATTTTGAGATGTAGCTCTGTTGTGTATTGCTCGCGGATACACTTTATATAGTTATATGAAATGGATCTACAGTGTATTTGATTGATAGCCATGATTTTATTTCATCCCGAGCATGGGTATGCCCGCCTCGATGAGACAATTATTATTTTGCAGAAGGCACCTCCTGATTTCTGGTCCCTGGGTTCACTTGTTCGGAACATTGGTGAAGATTGTTAATGTATTTCGGCCATCAGATGCTCTTCTGACCTCACACATTAGGGGGCATCTGTTATAACCCTAATTTGCACCAAACATACTTACCTGACATCAGTCCATCCCATATGCCTTCTTTGCCAAGCCAGTACTGAACAACTCTGGTTAAAAAATCCTCTTTATAAAGGCCCACATGCCCTGCTCCATTATTGCAAGCGTGTACACGCTAGCTGCTCCAATACAGCCTGTGTGTACCTACAAAAGCACAGAAAAAGGAAAGTTGTTGATGGAACACACATCTTTGGGAAAGTTAACTAAACCTTTCAGCCATGCATGGGCAGTCATTTGACCAAATACCTAGCTCCTTCTAGCCTATAAAAGAAGGGGTAAGGGTCCCATTTGAAGAGAGGAAAATCATAGTAAAGAAACAATACCCAATTGAGCATTCCCTTTGTCCCAACCTTTAGCCATCCTTGTGCAAAGAGAAGTATAGAGAAAATCAGTTGGAAGACAGTGGAAGAAGAGCCCAGGACCAGGATCGAGGAGCAGTAGCTGACTTTATCATTGTAAGGTATCATTGTGAAGTTAATAAAAGAATTGTTTTTCCCGTCCCGCCATATGAGATTGTCATTATTTGAATATTGATTGTATGATTGATTAAATCTCTAACCCATTAGTTCATAGATCAAATGCATGTGGAATTATTTTTTTTTCTTTTGGTGAATGCAGGTCAACATTGGGAGGAGAGTTGCAGTCAAAGAATGACTAAGCACGAAAAGGGATCGACATTGAACATGAAAAATAAGGTGCGTCAACTTAGTCTCTTGAGCCTTGTATTTACATATGAGTAATGGGGGTTTAGGCATGGGATGATGGTAAGAAGTAAGAATCTTTAGGTCATTTCTGCATGCATGATAAAAACCCTTAGTGCTAGTCCGTAGGAGGGATTTCCCACCCACAAAAGCATTATTTCATACTTTATATTGGTAGATCGGATTTAATATTGAGGGAATTAGATTAGGTATGTTGGTAAACTAGATTTATTTCATGCTAATAAAGGTTGAGAAGTATACATGGTGTTGTATGTGTGTGCAGGAAATTTATTGTGAGAGTTGGGGTGAAGGCTTGGAGCTATATCGTCTTGGATACAATATGGCAACCACCAAGTAGAGGTAAGACCCATTCTCCTCTCTTGTTATTATAGATCAAACGTAGATACTAGATATTGAGGAAAACCCATTGTGTTATATCCACAGTATGTCTCTAATATATGTCAGATCAATGAGAGGGTTAACCTATCCATAGGAATTATTCCTCTACAATAGAATTGGTGACTCTCCTAGGGAAAAAAAATTGTTTTATTCCTTGGTTTTTAAGGAGTTTTCCTTTAAAAGAGGGAAAAAGAGGGTGGTGGCCTTCAAATCATTTTTTCTAAATTTTTGTACAAATTATTAAATAAATAGTTACATATTTGAGTTCCTGATCCATGTGGATATAGGTGTCCACCCACTTTTTCCAACTGGCTCAAAACAGTTTTCTAGCAATTTTGGTAATTTACTATTTTTAGCAGATTTTAACTTCCGGGGCCATTTTGAGGCCCTAAACGACGTTTTTGGGAAAATGGGGAGAAATATGAAAGTTTCTTATATATTTCCCCCAAAATGAATCTCCTCAACGATACCTTTACAACGGTCTATCATGCGCCTAAAACGGATATCGTATGCAAAAGTTACGACCCCGAGAAGTTGATGTACTAACTTACCCAAACGGGGCCCACATGACTTTTGGTGCCTCATCTCCTAGGGTTAGGTTTTTGGATGTCTAGGGTTTTGGGAATTCCTTTTTATTGTAAAAAGGCCTTCAAACCCTCATTGTAATCATATTCTTGTGAATGCGAGTAGCTGTCACATCTCTTCTCAGAGATAAGCTGCCACCATTCTAGTGAGTCTTTCATTCTGTATTTTTACAGTCTCTGTACATTTATTTCATTAATAGAAATCATGTATTACTGTATATCTGTGTTTACGGTTTCATCTCTGATACATTTATGTTATATTATTGAATATCTGTGATATCTCTGTGCATTTCTTTATTATGTCACTGCTCTCATTTCGTGCTGAAAATAATCTGGATCAGTTCCTCTCAAAAAATTATCCCAATTCAAAAAAATAGTATCCAAATTAGAGTCTGGAAAATAAAATTATCGTTGATTTAAAATTAGTTATTTTCTTGTTTTTATGTGACGATCATGTGGATTGTTTGGCTGATATATTTTGACAAAGGACTCATATTGTCATGAGACCAATGCCATTAGATAGAGGATTTCATGATACTTAATTTGATATATTATATGATATGTTCTGATAAATACATAGTGCACTACAACCCCTGTAAAGTTTTGCTCTCAAACTATAAGGAAGCTTGCACTTGTTTTGGCTTGCAAATAGTGACCTTGTCAAAACTGTGGTACTTTTGATTTTTAGATATAATTGTGCATTACATTCTTTATTTCATTTTCATCTCAATTAAAATATATATATATATATATATATATATATATATATATATATATATGAGTGGGATAGGCTCTTCCACCACCATGCCTAGTACATATGGTTTCTCCATGTGGGGAATGCCATTCATCACATCCTTTCCTTCCACAAGTTTCCCTAGCATTAGTTCTCCCACTACATTCATTCAAGTTCCCACATCTGGATTCATTTTTGGTGGGGGATAAGTCAATGGTTTTACCACCAAAGGAATATTTCATTTATCCTCTGGTATCCCTATAAGTGGTCTAGCAATGCCAAATGTCAGTTTCCCATTTGGTTGGAATGCCAATATTTGGTTTGGTCCTACCCCTAATGTGTTTCCTAGCACTGGGGCCAATAATGTCTCTTTGAGCCCTTATGTCCCTAGGGGTAGTTATGTCTCTAGGGGGCCTAGTACCTTTTGGGGAAGTAATATGGGGGGACCACAAGGTCCATCAAGGTCCCAAGCCACATTTTCTTTGAACCCGACTTCATTTTCCAATATACCATTTGATTTTTTGGCAACATTAGTTCTTCCGAATTTATCATGATTGATGAATGACTCCATCCAACACCAAACTTTGTGGTCGACAATTCCCACAAAATTTTCATAGGATATTCACAAATTTGATGAAAAACCTAGATAAAACCCCTCTATGCAAGTCATGACATAACACCTTGGTGGATGATAGTATATGTTTAAGGATTTTCTAGAGAACCTTGATAGAAAACACCACCAAATGGTACATTGAGTTATCAGGTGCCACATATCATGATTTTTCATCTTTATCCATGGCTTTCCTAACGCACTTCCAATTGCCTATTCGGTATGATATTGGAACAAAAATTTTGACATCACTGCATCAAAACACTACCATGCACATTTATGATCATATTCATGAGTGACGATTGTGGCGTAGGCTCATTCGAGCCAATATTTTGGATAAAATTTTGGAATATTGGTTCCTCAAGTCATTGTTACCTTCCATAGCCAAAGATGTTTCTATGTCAAGGGTGGTTACCGAGGAGTAGGTGATCCTACGTTCCCAAAATTTAGACTTGATTCATTCACAAGCAGGCACATTGTATGACATAATTCATCATGCCCCAAGGCATTCAATGGATCCAATTAGACCCAACCCATGACCTTGTGTTGATGGCATGGTTGTATCTATATCATTTCTTCTATTGTCCAGTTGGTTGGACAAATAAGTCAATTATCTATCTTTGTAAGTCAACTATCTATAGTGTCCATGACTCAAACTGCTATGGTCCCTACTGATACCTCCGAGGTGAATTTGGTCTAGTCCACACAACCAAAGAATCCTCAATAGACTAGAGGAAAAACGAAGAATAAAAATAAAAGAAAAAATGTTAAGCAAGGGACTAAGCAAACCCAAAATGTTTCCACTTGAGGCAGTAAGGAGAAGAATAAGGTCAATTTTCTCTGCAATATTTTTGGTCGAGACCATCTCACTCACTAGTGTCCAAGGATGGATGAGATTCATTACTATTTTTCCTAGAAAATATCTCCCCAGTGACCTCTTGTTTTTACAAATCCATTCTCTCCTCAGCAACAAATAATGGTTGCAACAAATCTTGCACCGTCACAAGGGGCATAACAGGTAACTCCTAGCAAGGGGGCACGTCATCAAGTGCTAACATTTACATTTGTGAAAAGATAATAAATTTACATGCATGGGCTCATAATTATGAGAATCAAAAGAATAGTTCTTTGAATAAGGACCCTACATATTTTTCCCAACCTGGTGGCCCTCTCCAAATAGAAAATCCATCACTTGACATATTGTTTCACCCACCAAAGGGTGTGCTTCATAGGTCTACGCATAATCACAACACATGGGCTGCCCATAATTATAGTGATGCAGAAGATTTAGCCCAAGCACCGTGTTCCATGTCATCCCTTGAAGTCCTCTAGAGATACCCAACATAGCAGAGAGAATTGTTGTTTGTTATTGGAGGGGTGGAACCTTTGAATACTAGCTTAATTACGTTTGACATAGAACAAAGTCTGCCTAGAATCCCCCACCAAATTTCTTTTCAGATTCAAGTAGTCTCGAGTGGAACGAATATCTTCAAAACTATTGTTGATCAAGAGGCCTCCACTTGTATTATGTCTATGTCATGTTGGAAAGTTATTGGTTCCCCAGATCTTGTGCAATCTAGCACCATGTTGAAGGTGTTTGACAACCACATGTTTAACCCTCATGGAAAAAAAAATTGTATTTCTTATGGAGTTAGGTGGAAATACTATCTCAATTGTAGTTGAGGTAGTTGATGCCTTATTATATTACAATCTATTTCTTGGGTGTAGTTGGTTACATGCGATGGCGGTTGTTGTCTCATCAATCTTTAGGGTTCTCCATTCTACCCATCAAGGGAAGATAGTAACTATCAATCAGTTGGAATATTGTATACTTGATTACAAGACTAACAGTGGTATGAAGGCTATGTTCATTAGTGGTTCCTTGAGTGCTTTCAAGAGTTTTGGTGTGGGTATGTTTAAGGATTCATCACTCATGGGTACATTTACACTACTCCCACCACTCATTACTCAAACCACAACTCCAATCTGTATGATTTATACAAGCACTTTTGAATCTGAGGGGTCTCTTGATCCTTGGGTTAGGCCTAATTCTTCTAGATTTGAATCGCTTGGAGCTAGCATGACTCTTGGTGCGGTCAAAATTTCCTATCAGGATATCCAGACGGCATCCATTGACACTAATAAAAATTTCCAATAGGATGTGCAATTCAATCAGTACTCTTTGCTTGCATGGGATATCAATCCTCTTCTCAATTAACTTGACTTCCTAGATACTAAGCTTCCTTCATATGAGGCCATCATGGAGGTCATGAATTCAGTTGATAAGCCATGAGAGGATATGAATTATCCCACATCATTTTTCCTTATTTGGAAAGGTTGGAGGTTGACACGAAAAACCTTGTTTCTATCGACTATGTTGAGTGTTACCAGTGTCCCATTAGGCTACATGATGTGTTTTCAAAAGGGAACTTGGTGAATATATTGAATACCATACCCATTAACATTTCGGTAAAAATAGGTGTTGTGGAACACATCCTGATATGATCCAGGTGGATATCAGTGGCCACCCACCTATTCCAACTGGATCACATACAATTTTCATCTTAGCAGTTTTTTTCTAGCTTTTTAGGTCCTAAAATTTTGGGGTCATTTTGAGGCCCTAAACAACGTTTTTTGGACTCACCACAATCACACTATAGACAAAGTCAAAGTGTGATGAAAAAATGTGTATTCCTTGGATAAACCTTTCCAGCAGGCTATCATGCTTCTAAATGGAGATCGTATGCAAAAGTTACAACCCCGGGAAGTTGATGTACCAACTTACCCTGTTGGCATAGGGGCAGACCCAGGGTTCAATGCTACAATAGTGCACCAACAAAACCCTAACTAACGGCCCTTTCGGCAACACCTGCGAAGCAGATGAAGTCTCACCCGAGGTAGAGGCAACGGTGGTTGCAAGATTCTAGTGTCTGCAACCTTTGCTGGGACACAGATCTGTGATTGTAACACCTTAACAGAGCACTTAGAAATTATGATTCATCAATATTCAGTCTTAGTTTACAGCGCAGCTAAACCCTAACAATAGATCAGCGCATTATACACATAGATTCAATAGACTCAAGCACTAATCATACCAACAGAGATCAGATCTAGCATTCATTCACATTATTCACCACTAAGCTATCATATCAGATTCATCTATCATCTAGCATTGCACTAGGCATTGAATCACATAAACCAAATAAAAACCAAGAAGCACAAAGCATTCACAACACCAGATATACTTGGTTCCCCCCACCTTGGGGCTATGTCCACCAACTCTTTGTCTTATTTATTAGCTTCTTTCAATATTCTTACATGCACAAAGCCTCCAAATCAAATCTGCAGAGGACAGGAGATCTGTGCACCTCACTAGATCCTCCTTCCCCGAGTAGATCTAGGCACAGAGCCTTCCACAATATATGCACAAAGCACTACATATTACTTGCACTTAGCCCTGCAAGACTCAACATACAACACGCACCAAGCCTCTTACAATCATTTTCACTTAGCACAACTTGAAACTGACTAGTCACTACTCGCTACTTATTACATCGGCTAGACTCCTATTTATACATTACAAAATAGACCTAAGCATGGGTAAACCCATGGGCCAACATCCCCATACCCATTACCTAAGCCTGAAACCCAAAAAGGCCCTAAAAAAATGGTCGAGATCCCCCGATCTCCACTTCGACTTGTGCTCTTCCTTTGATAGCCTGTCGAAGTCCCAAAAATAGGTCAAACATGACCAAGGATCCTCAAAACTTGGTCAAGGGCCAACAAGCCCCAAACACTCACCTGTGACTTGTCCCGAGTCACTATGATCTGGGTAGCTCTGCCTCAAAAGCCTTGATCTTGTCTTGAGATGCTTCGAATTGTTGTTGTGCCACGACCTCCTGCTCACTGAACTCTTGCATTACTGCCTCGTTGACAGGTCCATCTAAGTGTTGTTCAGCTGCAGTGACGACTTGTTCCAGTTCTTCTCCTCTGCCTTCAATCTGTGTGAATAGTTGGGAAGCCTCATCTCGTATTGGTTGAAGCCTATGAGTTACTTCCATGAATCTTCTTTGAATGGTATGAACCTGTTGTTGAGCACTACGTTGTTCTTGGGATCACTTCATCCTCTCAATGGTTGATAGGGGATTCAAATGCGCCTATATTGTTTATGCTTGTTGCTTCACTTCCTGGAGCTGTGACTCTAGTGCTTTCAATTCAGGATCCTCAGTGAGTCGCTCATAAGTCTGGGCACTACGATCACTCAGTTGTTTAAATTCCATGGCGAGGTTTTTGATTCTTTCAACTACGCTTCGAGCAGTTGCTTCTCGTTGATCTCGCACATCCTACGGAGTAGTGGGCACTGTTCGTAGCTCCAGATATGTGATTATTTGTTGAAGTTGTTGGATGGTTTCTACGACTTGTTCTACTTGGTGTTCTACTAGTTCTTCCTCCTTCTATCAGAGCCTGTCACAGAGCGAAGTGCTATGTTGACTTCTTCTTTTATTCTGACCTTCTCTGCAAGAAGATTTTCTTTTTCCTGTTGGATTTGCACTCTCTCTTCTCCGAACTTCGCTTGAAGAGTGTCCTTCTCCTGTTGCGCAATCTTGTGTTGCTCTATAACTTCCTCATGTGCTTGTTTCAGGGCCTATGTGATCTGTTCTTTCTCATATTGTGCTCGATGAAGGCGGGCTTCAGTCGCATCAGCCAGTATGCGGAGTTGAGCAGGCTCATCTCCCAACTCTGGTTCTTCTAAGGGTGGGGGCGCAGTGGACACTGCATAGTTCAAATAAAGGGATTGTTGTACACCTCTTATTTCTGCTTCAATTATATCGTACATGGATTCTTGTTTTGCTTCGTTTATTTGAAAAATCTCTTCTAAGGCATCTCCTACAGCTGAAATAATGAAGTCGAAGTCGTCAACCATGAGTACATTCTGCATCTTTGGTTTATTGGATTTGGACTTCTTCCACGATGAATGTTTCATGGGGGAAACCTTCCTTTTCTTGGATGGATCAATGTCATCAGGGAGGTTATGTGGCAGTGTTACTTCACCTGGTTTATCTTCTTCTTGTTCTTTTTTCTCCTTGTTCACTTTGTCATCACCTCCTCCGCTAGGTGACTTAGATGCGGTCTCTTCTGATGTGTTGTGTATTTCCTGTACATCTTGCTTCTTTCTCTTCTTGATGGTGCTTGGGGAATCATACTCTTCGCAAGTAACCACTGGATTTCCAATGAGGTATGGGTCAGACAGCTCTGCGGGGTCTGTGGGGATAAGGAGTTCTGCAGGCCAGTCCTTAATGATTTCTTCCAGGTCATCTGTAGTGAGCTTGTAGTAGTATTGAAGTTCTTCTCTTCTTTCATCGACGCACGCAGTAATATAAATAAAAATCCCATCTGCGTGGAACTTCATAAGAGGCCTGAAATTGTCCAGGGTGTTCGGCATCATACAAGGGAAGGAATCAATATCCCTCCTAAGCTGCAGGTAGTAGGTATGAAATATTGTGTTTGACTTCCACTTCTTTCCCATATCGCTCGAATACCAGAGCATGGTGAAATTTGCAGCAAGCGGCTCAAATGGCTCGATATCAAGGAAGGTCGCACCTTCCGACATCTCCCAAGTAGTAAACGTGATGAGGATCAGGAGCCAGCTGAAGTGAAACTCATAGCCCTGATCCTAAGATTCACGGTAATCTAGTTTGAGTTGGTTAACTAGGTACTTCACCCAGTTCATCTGTAGGCCTTCCACGCATTTCCCAACGAGGTCAATGACAAACCTTGTGACCTGTATGGGTCTATTCTTTCTTACTAGTTTTCCTGCAATTAATTGGCATGCTAGGCACACTACGCCATTCTGGATGGAGGCTACCTTGTAGCCTCACGTCCCCTTCTCAACATCGTCATATGTTTCTTTAATCATATGTGCCAATGCGCAGTCTGGAGCTTTTCCTGGGTAGAAGTCTTGTGTGTCTTGTCCTTGCATGCTTAGTCCGGTGATCCTATGGATCAGTGTCGGATCTACAGTGATACGTCTGTCCAACCACATATAGCCACTATGGAAGCATGACAACAGGAGCTTCACACAGGCATTAACCTCCTAGTGCCTTCCAAAATGTGGAATTTTCATTACATTCAAAAGGGTGGACTGCGTGAGGTTCATGGTCCATGGTTGAGGGATGATCTTTGTCTTCTTTCCCTTCTTCTTGGTCAAATATTTGTGAGGCATGAGCATGCCATATCTCTTACGGTCTCCTAGGTTATGGTCACTTATTTTCAAGGTTGAAATCCTCTCTAGCTGTGGTCTGACTGCGTGTATCCCCTTCGGGAGGTACGCAGTGATGACAGTGTAGTCGAAGTCCCTCAAAACACTGTCGCGACTCACTACACCAGCCAGGGGTGGGATGTAATCGGGTAGGATGGATGGTAAGAACTTCGCATTCGCCAAGTCATCTCTATGCTTGGTTCTTTTCTTAGTCGCAGCTTGGGATGGTCCATATCTGTGAGCAGTCGACGAGGAGGCTTGCACTCCTCTCGTAGATGAAGCTTGTACACCCACAGACATTACCTTTTCAGTCATGAGGTCAATGAGTATCTCCTTCACAGACTCTTTGACTGCGCTAAGTTCTTCGGACATACACACTCGTGGCTGACTATCTCGGGTTGAATAGCAACTACTCAATGCAACGGGATGGATGGAGATATCTCGTTGATCACTGCATGAAATCAACTAATCTATGATATCAAATAATCGCAGGTGGTAATAGTGTTCTCGGTGCAAGGCTCGATGGAATAAGTAGACAACTAGGTAATGGATCTTTCCAACGGGCGAGAAGCCTTCATCAATGCAGTTCTGTCCATTACGGCATGGTCCCAACAGTCTGATGGTGATATTTTTGGTCATAACTGATGTTATAACCATTCGGTTCATTGGGCTAATGGTTATAATGCATCCAACGGTCATATTTCTTCGCCATGGTGAAGTGCCATGTCGTGTTGTACTGGTATCCCGGGGAAGTTTAGATTCTGGAATCCTTCCTTCTGCGTAGTTCCTTCTAGAACTTTCTGTAACTTTTCTATCTTTTCTTTCTTCTTATTGTGCTTTCTATCCTTCTTCTCATTGATCTTCATATCGATATTCCTATTTCCATTATGATTCTGATCTTCTCTGGGCATAGTAACTTCGCATTGTTGATGGTATTTACTAGGGTTCAAGGGAAATACTTATTCTGTGTCTGGTGTAGGTGCTCTACTCTTCTGTACAGATAGGTGTCTCAAGTCCTTGTGTGTCCTTTCAACTTTGACATCCAAGTTTCTGGTTCTAAATAACTTCAACCTATTCTCTTGTTCTTCAATCAAATGTGTGATCCTCCTAGTCATGAAATCTTTTAATTCTTTCTTCTTCTGCTCTAAGACTTCCTTTTCTTTTCTTATGGCTTGATCCTTTTCAATCCAAGATTTTCCTAGTAACAGATCAAATGGGGTGTTGTTCTCAATAAATTTAACAACCTCAAAATATTCTTTTGTCGAGGTTCCATGAGCACTCATAGATATTTGGGTAAGTGTTCCACATAGGGTTATCATATTTCCTCTAAATAATATTATTCCTCCTAGTGAAGGAATCATAGTAGGCTTCCCTAAAATTTACCAAGTTCTTTCTTTCATGATATTCACCTATGTTTCCTCATCCAGAACGCAGTCAATGTCGAAGTCTCCTATTCTTGTTTCTATGAATTATTTTTCTTTGAAGATCTCTGATAAGTTGATATCTCTGTGATCATTCAGGGTTTCTTTCATTTGAAATAATACAGTTTTTTATTCTTTCTTGGGTTCTACCATGGTCTCAGTTTCTTGACCTTCCTTAGGGTTTTCTGGTCTCATATTCATTATTTCAACCTTAGCAATCATTCTAGGGAAATCTAGAACTTCAATATCCGTAGCTTTAAAACAAAGACAATTGGGTCTTCTACCAGGGCATTCCTTAGCAAGATGTCCCGGTCTTCTGCAACTGTAACAAAGAGTCAATCCTCTCTTTCTCTTAAATAATCCCCAGCCCTTCTTGTACTACGTACTAGGATCATGGTAGTTAACCTGCAAAAAATTATTTCTAGGATCATGCATCCATTTGTTAGTCCAAACATTCTTTCTATGCATAGGAATAACATATATTTCATTATTTCTATCAGATCTAGTCATATCAAACCTTCTTTCATCTAGTTGTGCCCTAGTTTTTAGGCTAGGAAAAAATTTATCAAACATACCTAGATCCATATTCTTGAAAAAAACAATTCCACTAATCTTACTTTCAGCAGAGCACAAAGCTTCCAGATCTAAAACTTTTCACTATTCTTACCTTTACCAAAGCACAAAGCTTTCAGATCTTACCTCTTTTCTTCAGATCTGACTTCTCTTCTTAGCATAGAGCTTCACAACCCAAGTAGAGTATTTCACACTAAGGAAACAGATCTACGCACGGGGATTTCACAATTTCAGGTCATATCTTCGCACAAAGCTTCTTCTTCTTCAGTTCCCAGCAATCACAGTTTCAGGTCCCAGCAAAAGAACCATTTGTTGGCACAGGGGCAGACCCAGGGTTCAACACTACAACATCACACCAAAAAAACCCTAACTATCATCCCTTTCGGCAACACCTGCAAATCAGATGAATTCTCACCCGGGGTAGAGGCAGGGGTGGTTGCAGGACTCCAATGTCTGCAACCTTAGCTGGGACACAGATCTGTGATTGTAACACCTTAACAGAGCACTTAGCAATTATGATTCATCAATATTCAGTCTTATTTTACAGCACAGCTAAACCCTAACAATAGATCAGTGCAGTATTCACATAGATTCAATAGACTCAAGCACTAAGCATACCAACAGAGATCAGATCTAACATTCATTCACATTATTCAACACTAAGATATCATATCATATTCATCTATTATCTTGCATCGCACTAATCATTGAATCACATAAACCAAATAACAACCAAGAAGGACAAAGCATTCACAACATTGGATATACGTGGTTCACCCCCACCCTGGGGCTACGTCCACAAACTCTTCGTCTTCTTTATTAGATTATTTCAATATTTTTACATGCACAAAGCCTCCAAATCAACTCCGTAGAGGACAAGAGATCTGCGCACCTCATTAGATCCTCCTTCCCTGAGTAGATCTAGGCACAGATCCTTCCACAGTCTGCGCACAAAGCACTACAGACGACTTTCACTTATCCCTGCAAGTATCAACATACAACACACACCAAGCCTCTTACAATCATTTTCACTTAGCACAATTTGCAACTGACTAGTCACTACTAGTCACTACTTGCTACTTCTTACATCTCCTAGACTTCTATTTATACATTACAAAATAGGCCTAATCATGGGTAAACCCATGGGCCGACATCCCCATACCCATTGCATAAGCTCGAAACCCAAAAAGGCCTTAAAAAGGGGATGAGATCCCGCGATCTCCGCTTCGACTTGCGCTCTTCCTTCGAAAGCCTATCGAAGTCCCAAAAATAGGTCAAAAATGACCAAGGATCCTCAAAACTTGGTCAAGGGCCAACATACCCCATCGGGGCACACATGAATTTTGGTGTTTCATCTTCTAGGGTTAGGTTTTTGGATGTCTAGGGTTTTCTTATTACTTCTAGATGTTAAAAATGCCTAGAGGCCTCATTGTAACATGCTCATATGAATGTGCATAGACACCACATCTCTTCATAGATATTATCTACCACCATTCAAGAAAGATTGTTTTCATTCTGCATTTTACAGTTTTCGGCAGATTTCCTTATTGAATGGAAGTTAAGTTTCATAGTATCTTTGTTATTGATCATTGTATATATGTGTTAATGTTATAGATCTGTGTTTCATTTCATTCCGCACATAAATTTGGACCAGTGGTATCATAGTGGTATGTTATTCATTTGTTTCTCTATGCATGTCCCCAACAAGGTTAGGGTATAAGTAGTTGGGACTCGAACCAATTGAGACTTTGCAATATCGGCCTCATCAAACCCGATGGCCACCCATGGGGGAAGAAAAGAGAGACGATGGGGCAAGAGATCAATTTAAATTATTTCTCGAGGAATCCCTCGTGTGACAGAGGAATGAGATGATGGATAATTTTGTACAAATCCTTCGATGATAGTCAATATGCAATGCATCTTCTTCAAGCATAGGCTCTGCCCCCTTCAAGGTATAGATCAATTTTGATATTCCTATATTTGAAGGTCATATAGATGTGAATGTTGTAGACAAATGGTTAAACCTTATGGAAGGGTATTTTTATGTCCATAACTTTTCCGATGGAGAAAATATTATATTTGCACTCCTTAAGGTCGTCCCCCATGTCAAATATTAGTGGGAGACTTTCTGTGAGCAAAAGGAAATAGAGTAATCTCCTTCGTTTGTAGTCACACCCACTTAGGGTTCTTTCAAGGATGTTATTAAGGAAAAATACTATAATGTTAGAAGTTATGACAACTTATATACAAGATAGACCACACTGCGACAGGAAAGGGACCAAATAATGCCACAGTTCACCAATGTCTTCCATAAATTGTGCACCAAGTTGGGTATCAAATACTTTAAGAGACATCTAGTGCTCAAGTATCATGGCGGTATACATAGATACATCTAGAAAGAAATGTATTTTCTCAACATCTCGTCTTTGGGCACGACCTATCGATATGATTTCAAAATTGAGTAGAAGCTTAAACAAAAGACGCGGCAGGTTGGGTCTATGAACCCCTCAAAGCAGAAGCAGGGAAAAGGTAGCCCCAACCCACAGAACAAAGGACTTAGAAAGGATGGGAAGTCTTAGGACAACCATTCTAATATGCAAATAAATATGGACAATGGGAAGACAAAGAAATACACTGGGAAGTGGTGCGAGTTCCATAAGAGCCCCTGGCATAACACGATTGAATGTTGCTCAAAGCAGTCATTGGTGGCTGAGGTGAAAGCCTTTGAATTATCTGTGGTTTATGATTATGAGTCAGAACCAGAAAAAGGGAGACAGATCATTGACGTAGAACCCAGTGCCACCATTTCTACCACAAAGATCCATCATGGTGAACCTGATGAACTAGAGGAAGGTAAGCGCCTCTTTCATTCACATATGTGAGTGATGGGTACTATGTTGCACTTCATCATGGATAGTGATAGCTAGAAGAACCTCATCTCAGTAGAGGTCGTCAAGTGGTTGGATATGCCGAAAACAACACACCCACAATCATACACCATCAGATTGCTCCGCCAAGGGAGCAATCTTCGTTTCAGCCAATAGTGTCGCCTTTCCTGTGGCATCAAGCCCTTCAAAGATGATGCATTGTGTGATGTCGCCCCACTTGAAGTTTGTGATGTTCTTTTGGAACAACCTTATTTATGGAAACTTCATGTTGTATATGAGTCTAGGCCTTGTAGTGTTATTATTACTTTGCACATGAAATTGTACAGGATACCCGAGGTAGTCCCATCGGCTACCATTTCTTTGATCTCTACCAAGCAATGCAGGAAGGTCATCTCTCAAACCGGGAAGTTTGTCTTCTTCATGATTCACACTCAAAGTGAGAAAAAGGTTGCAGCCACATCCATGGCCTCCATGGTAGATCTCTCCACACAACAGAAGTGAGTGGATAAGGTCGTGGAATAATACAAAGACATCTTCTCCTCACCCATTGGGGTACCTCTGCATTTTTCAGGTCAAGCATTCAATCGATCTTACCCTCAGTGCACCACTACCCAATGGGCTAGTCTATCACCGCTCTTTATCATAAAATGAGGAAATCAAGTGCCATAATCAATATGTGCAGAAGAAAGACAAGACCTGGCGACTTTTCATTGATTACCAAGCCATAAATAAAATCACAGTCAAGAAACGATACCCAATTCCCCGAATTGAAAATCTCATTGACCAGCTCAATGAGGCCAAATACTTCAGTAAGATTGATCTGAATTCTGACTACCACCAGGCCCCAAAAGAACAGACCGATGTATGGAAGATTACCTTCAAGTCCAAAGAAGGTATTTTTGAATGGTTGGTCATTCCCTTTGACTTGACGAATTCCCCAGCAAATTTCATGAGGATGATGGATGACATCTTGTGTCCTTTCACCAATTATTTTTTGGTGGTTTATTTGGATGACATTCTTATA
This sequence comes from Picea engelmannii, assembly GCA_009831015.1. Lineage (NCBI taxonomy): Eukaryota > Viridiplantae > Streptophyta > Pinopsida > Pinales > Pinaceae > Picea > Picea engelmannii. Next base: position 644,662 of record ML777770.1, on the reverse strand, counting down.
TTCAACAAGAGTTGGGTGGAACACTTGCATCATATTCAGCAGGTACTACACACTCTGCAGCAACACAAGCTATAGGAAAATTTGGAAAAATACTCCTTCGGCATGAACATGGTCCAATGCCTCGGATACATTGTTGATGAGCATGGGGTGAATGTCGATCTATCCAAGATCCAGGTCATTCGTGACTGGCCAACCCCAACCACACTCACTTAGCTTTGAATCTTCTTAGGCCTTGCCAATTTCTATCGCAAGTTCATGTTGGGATTCTCCCATATTGCATGGGCCCTTAGCCAAGTGACCAGGGGTGGTGGCAAGAAAAATTTTGTGTGGGTATAGTCACAACAGAAAGAATTCGATGATTTGAAGCAATGCGTGTGCTCAGCCCCAGTGCTCTCAGTATTTGACCTACAACAACCTTTTGAGATTGAGACAAATGCTTCAAACTATGTAGTGTGTGCAGTTATCACTCAACACCGACATCTCATAGCCTATCATAGTGAGGCACTATTAGATATCATCTATAAGTACCCCACTTATGAAAAAGAAGTGTACTCCATTGTACAATCCTGCCTCCAGTGGAGGAATTACAATCTCGGGAAGGAGACATTCATCCACACTGATCATAAGCCTTTGCAGTTCATGCAAACACAAGGAAAATTGCAAAATGAAGGCCATCAGAAGTGGTCCACATACTTGAAGCAATTCCATCTCAACATCAAGTATAAGACAAGGAGCACCAACCACGTCATTGACTACCTCAATCAACTTCCAGATGTAGCAATAACCATGATGCTACACTTCTACAACCATGAGACCGTCGGATGGCCCCAAATCTATGAGAGAGATCTTGACTTCACCACTACCTACCATATGCTAGGCACAAACATAGTTGTCATTGATTTCCATCTTCAGGATGGGTTGTTGTGCCATCTGGTCCATCTCTGTGTCCCATCAAGCGAGCGAGAGAAGTTGATTTGGGAATCTCACTACAGTCGAGTGGCAAGACGTTTGGGTGTAGAAAAGATAGTGGTAGTGTTGCAACAACATTTCTATTGGCCAAAACTTAGATAGGATGTCAACAAGTATATTAGGTCATGCATAGCCTACGTGATTCCAAAACTGGCGTTATAACCCTAAATTTCTCTACACATGCATACATGGCCTTGGCCCTCTTGCATTTTTTGCCAAAGCATTGTTGAGTTGCTCTTCTTAAAAAAACATTTTTTATAAGATGTATGTGTCCTGCACCATTACTATCCATGTGCATACGCTTGTTGCACCACTACAGCTCGCGTACATACGCATATTTCACAATTATACCCCATGTATTCTTGCAAAAGTTGCAAAAAATAAAACGTTGCAAGGAATTCGTTGAGATTATGGGATATTGGGTAATTTCCCAACTAATCCACCTACCATAGCCCATCACCCAACCGAATAACCATACTTATTTCATATAAAAGGAGGTTTTTGGGTCTCATTTCAGATCTAAGCATAAGAACAGTGAAACTCTGCCCGATTTCACTTCCCCTCCTTGCCCAAGATATTGTTGACTTTTGTGAGAATTGCCTCAGCATTCCCTCATTAACCTCTTTTCCATCCATTTAACCCATTCACTTCCCAAGAAGAGATCATAAGGTTGAGAGGAGAAGTTCATACAAGGTGCACTTGGAGCTTGGTGAAGAGGATCCCAGACCAAGTTCACAGAATGGTGGCCGAATTAGATTGTAAAGGTATAATATTTGTGTTATTAATAAAAGAATTACATTTTTATGTCCCAAATGATGGTGTCTTGAATACTTTTATTGATTTATGCTTGAAATTCTAACATCTAACCCTAAATTATATATGGAATAGCATGCTTTTAGTTTTTTGTTTGTTAATATTTGGATGCAGGTCAGCCCTGGGAGGAGGCCTGCAGTCAGCAGAACTTCTAAGCACGACGAGGTCATCACCAGACTTGGGATTGGAGGTATAGTTACTCGATCTCCTTTTTCCTTGTTTTTTTCATACGAGTTTTGGTATGTTTGTGGTAGTATAGAGAGTTAATTGACTTTTAGACGGTTAATCGATTTGCCTACATTCTGAACCCTGGTGTAGTCATAGGGGGGTTTTCCCGCTAGCAGAACTAGCGACCATACTGGGGAAGCCTCTAAGGTTTTTTAGGGGATTTGGGGTTGCTTGATTGGTTTGCTTGCCTTTCAGGTTTCTGTCGAGTTTTTTGAGTCTGTTAAGGGATCCTGGTCACCTTCAGGTGCTATACCAATTGTCCCTACCCTGTGAGTCTATATGTTCTTTTCTTTTTTTGGAAATATACAGAGGTGTACACGCCCTATCTTGAGTCAGCTTCTGTGCATATGCGCTATGCTCAGTAAATAGCTCGCGTACATACGCGGGTTGTTGATGCAACATCATGTGTCTCTGTTTCAAGAATTTTTTTGAAAAAGAGGCAGTTGGCCTCTTTCTTAATTGAAGTACACATTTCTCAGGGTTTTTTGGATCAGTCCAGAGTCTCTGTCTTACAGCCATAGCCTGGGTTTCGAGTTCAGTTTACTTGTCGTCTTGATTTTCTAGTGTTTACTTTTGAAAAGGTTTTAAGCAAGTCTTTGAATTATAGATCTACCTTTTTGGTTTCTTTAGGGATTCCCTGCGATCCGCAGTGGTCCAAAGATCTTTTTCAGTCTTGTTTTAGTGTTTGTTTTACCCCTTTCACTTGCTTTGAAAAAAGAGAAAAAAATATTTATTTTAGTTTTTCTGTTTGAAGCAAATTTAAAATATATATATATATATATATATATTAATTTGGTAAAGTAGTTAGAATTGGTTATTTACTAGAAAGGAAAAAGAGTCTGTTTTTTAATTTCTTTATTGATTTCTTGAAACATAAGTAGTTTGTAGTCAAGCGAAAATTATTTTTAGGTCTTCTTTTCAAAGATCTTGAAAAAGTTAGTTAAATAAAATTTGGTTACAAAGAGTTAGTTGTAAAACTTTTCTTTTGTTTAGAAGTAATTTTTCTTTCAAGTTTCATCTTTTTCTCCTCTTTTTCGTCTCTTATAACATCACTAGTTTCACCTCCATATCTCTTGAGTAAATCAATCCATTAAAAAGAATGATAAATCTAAAATTAACTAGACTTTTTATGTTTGTAGGGTAAACCAACTAGTTTATGGTTGGGGCCTTGAATTAGGTTGGAGAGTGTTAGCGTCGGAAGTCACTCCTGGATTGTGGCAGGAGAAGAGCCCAACGCCCATCAATTTATGTCACAAATAATTTAATGGGGTGATCGGATGGATAGAGGCCCAGGAATATATCGCCCTAACTCAGAAAACTGGACCTGGTATGTAACAACAGAAGAGGTCTTGATCTAACTTCAGTCAGTGATTAGATTGTAAAATGAGTAGATGGAAGACTTGGTAAGAGGAGGGAGCAAGACTGCCTTGGGCATTAGGCCCTTCGACAGCTTGAAGAGGAAAAACTCAGAACACCAAATCCTCTTGGTTCAGAGTTTCGGGGAACTGAAAGGTGACTTGACTGGATCTTCCAATTCCAAGTCATTCAGCGTTGAGAAAATACAAGAGCTGATTAGAAACCATGCAACTATTACAGTGATCCAACATACATCATCCTATAACGGCACAACTCGACTGGATCCTCCAATTCCGAGCGGTTCTAACACAGTGTAAACAGAGAGATGGAAAGAAACTAACATTCATAAGGCAAGAAGTCTCAAGTGCCAATACATAACCAGAGCAACAGTGCTTCATCAAAAATTTACAGTCAAGAGCCTAGATCAACCATCGATGCCTACAAAATACAAAAACTGAGTAAATATACTCCGAAACATCCACCCAACATAGGCGTCTCAGAACTTCTAGGGCGTGGCGTCTCTTCAGTCAAATCTGGCCTGAACTCCTTCGTCAGACGTCACCTTAACTTTGCATGGACTTTGTAGGTGGGGTAGCTGAAACATTAAAGGCTAATATAGTGTGTGCAGACTCTTCTGGTCAAACGAGGACTTGGCATGGCTTCTTTGAAGAAAACTAGCATGCAGGACTATCTCGGGAAGACTGCCTGTTGGGACCTTCATGCTTTATATTTAATGAGTGAACCGAGGTTTCAACTACCTTCCCCCACCTTCATTTACTTTTAGCAAAGACCAAGATCGAGGCCGAGTTGAACTGGTACCTGGAAAATGCAGCGATCCCTTCTGCAGCTAAACCCGGCACTTTGGCCCTTTGCACAGCTCTTTTTATCACCCCAAGTGACCATGGGTTGTGACCTTGTGCCTATCTTCAAAGGTGCTTTCAGGATTTCGTCGTTTCGGGCTTCGGGGATCTGAAATGCAGTGGAAGGAGGAGACCCTCTTTTCTCCCGAAGTCTCGATAGCCGAAATGGCTTGATCGCGCACCACGTTTCCCATTGGACGAATGGCCTAGATCATCTCTTGATCAACGGTCCTAGTTATTTTCGGCGTTTCAAGCTTCAGGGATCTGAAATGCAGTGGAAGGAGGAGACCCTTTGTTCTCCCAAAGTCCCGATAGATGAAATGGCTTGATCACTTTGTGAGTTTGACCCTAGGAGATGAGCTCGGGTGCTTGACCCCGTGCAACTCTGTGACCCAAACTTACCCGATGGCCATCGGTCTGCCCCCTCTTTGGATCCTTGTCGTTGAAAGACAAAGTGCTCGCTCGCTTGATTTTAGGCCCGAAATGGGCTCGTTCTATGGGCTGCGCTCGGTGCTCATGGTTGTGGCCTTTGAATAAAACACACTCGACCAGTTTTCAAACCCCACTTCTATACATTTACACTAGGGGCCCGAAACCAGAAGAAAACACCGTCTTGCAAGAATTTGCGCTAACAGAGAGGAAACTCTTCAAGGTCGTTAAAAAAACATTGGAGTCAGAGTTAGGGAGTGTTAAATTCCAATGTCGTAAAAGTTATCCGAGACCCCCTCTAACACAGGGGCTAAACATGAGGTCGTGTGAGGAAAGTCAGTGGAGATAACCCCTCCAAAGTTGAACTAAACGTAGTGGGGAACGCATATTGAGGATCTTTCATGGTAGTGCTACCAAATGCATTTGCCTACGGAGATTTATGGACCTCGAATCCGTTCGATATCCTCTATTGTCTTCCGGACCACTTTCTTTCAATACCCTCGATTGGTTTCAGACTTTTTATCCTGCTCATTGTGATCCACCTGACTGTTGAATGTACCCGCTTGGTGACTGACTGCAAGCTGGAAACTTAGTTGTTGATATTCTAGGGACTTACACAGGTGACTGCAGGGGTATATTGTTGGCCCTTGACCAATTTTTGGGAGATTTTTGGTCATATTGACCTATTTTGGGACTTCAACAGCCTGTCGAAGGAGGAGCGCAAGATGAAGCGGAGATCATGGGATCTCGACCCACTTTTGGATCCTTTTTGGGTTTTTGGGAATATGTGACAGGAATGGGTTTTCGTCCCATGGGTTTTTCCCATTTTTAGGCCTATTTTGTAATATATAAATAGATGCCTAGGCTAGATAGAAAGGAGGGAGAAGTCAAATAGTGCATCTATGTGATGCGAATGTATGCTAAGTGCAAGTAGAGTCTGTAAGCACTTTTTGCATGACTGTAAGAGACTTGCAGAGCTAAGTGCAGGTCCTTGTAGCAGATGGTGGAAGGCTTTGTGTTGTAACGCAAGGAAGAAGGATCTAGCGAGTTGCGTGGATATTTTGTCCTATGCGGAGTAGGGTTTTGATGGCTATGTGCTTGTAACCAATTTACTAAACATAATAAAGAAGAAGAGTTGGTGGACGTAGGCCTAGGGTGGGGTTGAACCACGTAAACACTATGTTGTCTTGCTTTATGCTTATCTAGATGTGTTTATATCTTCTTTTGCTAAGTTCTTAGAGATGATTAGATAGATACACTTATGCTTAGTGCTAATGATGTATAAGAATGTTAGATCTGATGAATGTGTTGAGTGCTTGATCTACTAGATTTGACCTATCTATTGATGCTAAGTGCTTAAATGCATTATCTCGGTGTGAATTTTGTGAAGCCCTATTTTAACAGCGAAGTGATTATTGATTGTATATTGAGGAACTCACAGTGCTAAGTAATTTATTAAGTACTATAATCACATATCTGTGTCCCAGCTAAGGTTGCAGACACCTGAGTCTTGCAACCACCCCTGCCTCTACCTCGGGTGAGACTTCATTTGCTTCCCAGGTGTTGGCAAAAGGGTCGGTAGTTAGGGATTTGTTGGTGCATTGTTGTATCATTGAACCCTAGGTTTGCCCTGTGCCAACAAATGGTTCCATTGTCGGGACCTGAAACTGTGATTGTTAGGAACTGAGAAAGAAGAAGCTTTGTGCAAATAATCATCCTGAAATTGTGAAATCTATGTGCGTAGATCTTTGCCCTAGTGTGCAGTATTCTACTTGACCTATAAATATTTGTGATAAAAGAAAGAAGCCTGATCTAAAGAAAAGAGGTCATATCTGAAGAAAAGAAGCAAGATCTGAAAGCTTTGTGCCCTAAGAAAGGCAAAAGTGAGAATTCCTAATTAAAATAGGTAAGATATGCAAGCTCTGTGCTCTGATAAAGGTAAGAATAGTTAAAAGTTTTAGATCTGGAAGCTTTGTGCTCTGTAGAAGTAAGATAAGTGGAATTTTTTGTTTATAGAGTATGGATCTATGTATGTTTAATAGAGTCTGTACTAGTTTGAAAACTAGGGTATTAATAGATGAGAGAATATTTGATATGAATAGTTCTGATAAGAATAGTGAAAGATATGTTATACCTATGCATAGAAAGAATGTTTGGACTAACAAATGGATGCAGGATCCTAGAAAGAATTTATTGCAGGTTAGCTCCTATGATCCTAGCGTGCAGTACAAAAGAAGTTGGGGATCATTTAAAAAAAAAAAAGAGGATTAACCCTTTGTTATAGCTACAGAAAACCGGGACACCTTGCTAAGGCATGCCCTGGGAGAAGACCTGGTTGTCTATGTTGAAAAGATATGAACCATGAAGTGTTGGATTTCCCTAGAATGATTGCTAATCTTAAAAGTATGAACATAAGACAAGAAAACCCTAAGGAAGATCCAGAAACTAAGGCTATAGCAGGACCCCAGAAAGAATCAGAGAAGGTATTGCTACAGATCAAAGAAACCTTGAATGATCACCGACATTTTAGATTATCAGAGATCTTCAAAGAAAAATAATGCATCTAAGCAAGAATAGGAGACTTCGACATTGACTGTGTTTTAGATCAGGAAACGTAGATGAATGTCATGACCGAGAGAACTTGGGAAGCTATAGGGAGGCCTGTTATGACTCCCTCATTAGGAGGAATAGGGTTATTCAGAGGAAAACTGGTAAACCTATGTGGAAGGCTCACCCAGATACCTATGACTGTCAATGGAACTTTGACGGAGAAAGATTTTGAGATTATTAAATTTGTTGAATACAGTGCCTCGTTTACCATGTTAATAGGAAAACCTTGGATTGACAGAGATCAAGCCAGAAGAAAGGAAGAAGAAGAAGTCTTGGAGCAGAAGAAACAGGAGTGAACAGATTTCATGACCAAAAGGATCGCACACTTGATTAAAGAACAGGAGAGAAGGATAGAAGCTATTTAACGCTAGAAAACTAGATGTCAAAGCTGCAAGAACATTAGAGGATCCAAAGAAGATTGAAGTACCTATTCTAGAAAAAGAAGAAGTATTATCCCGAAACCCTAGGGAAGAATCTCAACAGCGTGAAGTGACTAAGACCACAGAAGATAAGAATCAGAATGAAAAATGAACTACCGAGACGAAGCTCACTGGAAAGAAGGCTATAAATATAAGTAAGAAGAGAGCTAAATTTGAAAAGTTACATAAGGTTCCAGAGGGAACTTTGCAGACAAAAAATTTGCAGAATTGGAACTTTGTCGGGATATCAGATTAGTGACACATGGCACTTCACCATGGCGAGGAAATATAGTCGTTGGGACCGATATATCCATTCGACTATGGCTCCGAACAGGTCGGAAAGAATTTATAGCTCGACAGCAGACCGTTGGACCGCGCCATAACAGACAGAACAAGATTTAATGAGGCTTCATACCCATTACAAGTGAACTGTTGCCGAGTTACCTATTTACCCCATCGCGCCATCCATGGAGAACACTTTTTCTAACCAATAATTTGATCCCGCAGACCAAGTGAATTGTATACAGTGATCATTTCCCTCTTGTTGTTTATTCTAGTGTAGTATCTGAGTTAATTGTGAACCCGATATTATTAATCCTGAGCGTGTATGTCCGACGAGCTCGCCGCAGTTGAAGAATCAGTAACAGAAGTACTCCTTGACTTAATTACTGAAAGAGTCATGTCATAGAGAGGATTGTCTACCGGTGTACAAGCATCATCGATGAGGGGACTATCGGCCTCTCTGTCCACTGCTCAAGCCGGACCATCACGGCCCGCAAACAAAAAGAGAAATAAATACAAAGACGATCTCGTGAATGCTAAGTTGATTCTAAGAAAATTTCCCACCTACCTACCACCTCTGAGCAGTGCAATAAATCAAGATAGTGTGCCCAGAGACTTTGAGTATGAATTGGTCATTGCGTACCTCCCGAAGGGGATACACGTAGTTCACACAAATCAAGAAAAGATAGCAGCATTGAAGTTTAGCGACTTCAACCTCGGTGGAAGGAAGGTCTATAGAATGCTCGCCCCACATAAGTACCTGACCAGGACAAAAGGAAACAATTCAAATATCATCCCTCAGTCATGGACCCGTAACCTCGCGCAGTCTACACTACTCAATGTCATGAAGATTCCTCACTTCAGAAGACACCAAGAAGTGAATGCATGCGTCAAAATATTGTTTTCTTGTTACCATGGTGGATACTTTTGGTTAAACCTTTGTATCACAGTGGATCCGACATTGATCAATCGGATCACAGGGCTAAGTATGCAAGGTTCTGACCCTCAATATTTGTATCTCGAAAAAACCATGGATCGTGCTTTAGCTCAAAGGATAAAATACACCTACGGTAATGTCAAGAAAGGAACACGAGGCTAAAAGGTAGCTTCTATCCAAAGCGATGTAGTGCACCTAGCCTGTCAATTAATCGTGGCAATTTTGGTCCAAAAGAACCGACCCACCCAGTTCATTGGTTTTGTATTTGACCTCGCAAAGAAGTGCGCGGAAGGCCTACAAATGAATTGGGCGAAGTACCTCGTGAACCAGTTGGAGATGGACTTTAGGGAAGCACAAGATAAAGGATATGAATTCCACTTCAGTTGGCTTCTAATACTGATCGCTTTCATCGCATGCGAGATGCTGGAAGGTGCGCCCTTCCCGGACATCGAGCCCTTTGAATCTCTGGACGCAAATTTTAGTACACTATGGTACTCCAATGATATGAACAAGAAATGGAAATCAAATTCTGTGTTCCACACATATTACAATCAGTTGAAGCTAGCTATCCAGTCCAAGCCTCGCATCACGCCCAATACTCTTCACAGGTTTCAGCCTTTAATGAAATTTAGCGTGGACTGCCATTTCATTTATACTACAGCGTGCGCTGACGAGCACAAGAAGCAACTTAAATATTAATGTAAGCTGACGGAGGAGGACTTAGAAGAAATCACCAAGGACTGATCGACGGACCTCCTCATTCCAGCAGACCCTGTGGAGATATCCAATTTAGATAGTCTAGAAACTGCGCCGGATACACCTAGACCTAGCAATATAAAGAAGACCAAAGAGTTCCATGATTTAGATAGCGCATCCGTGAATACTGCTTCCATCTCAGCAGAGTAAGGAGGAGATGGCAGAGAGATAGATGGAACAGAAGTTGAACAGAAGAAAGGTGAGGTTACACCGCCTAGAGAAGAAAAGGACCCCTCGAAGAAAAGGAAGGTTCCCCCTCCAAAACCTTCTTCTAGGAAGAAATTGAAAGCATCTATGACCAAAATGCAGACCATCCTCACCTCTGACGACTTCGATTTCATCATAGCAGCCATGAATGATGCTTCACTGGAGATAGCAAAGAAGCAAGAAGCTAAGCAGGAGGATGTGTTCCATCGGATTAAGGACGAGCTCCAATGAGTGCAGCAGGCACTACAATCCAGCCGTGTAGTCTCCACTGCACCTCTGTCAGCAGGAACATCAGAACTAGGAGATGAGCCAACTCAACTCCACCGCATCGTTGATACAGTTGAAGCTCGCCTTCAACGAGCTCAGGAATAAACAGCGCAAGCCACCCAAGATTTGGCAAAATTACAGGGAGACCTTGTAGAACAACGCAGTACTACAGAACGGGAAAATATTGCTCTGCAAGCGAAGTGGGATGAAAAAAAAGCACAACTACAGCAAAGAAAAGACTAGTTGCTCGCAGAGCAACTCGAAGTAAAGGAAATGGTTCATAGATCACTTTGCTCTGTGATAGTCGTATAAGTAAAGACCGAAGAGCGAGTTCCACAACAGGTGGCACAACTTGAAGAAGTAATCTAGCAGCGCATAGCAGACTTGGAACTCTGCACTGTGCCCGAGACCCCTCAATATGTAAGAGACCAAAGGGAAGCAACTGCCCATGGCGAAATTTACAAACTAAAAGATCTTTCCTTGGAGTGCAAGTAGTTGAGTAACCACAATGCCCAAACATATGAGAACCTCACCGAGAATCCAGAGTTATAGGCATTAGAGTCGCAGCTCAAGGAAGCAAAGTAGCACACAAACACACTACAGGCGTAGCTAAAGGCCTTGTTGGTCATGGAAAGAATGAAGCGGTCTCAGGAGAAACGCATCGCCCAATAGCAGATCCATACAATTCAAAGCAGAGTGATGGAAGTTACTCAATGGCTTCAACCAGTGCAAGATAAGGCATGCCAATTATTCACAAAGGTTAAAAGTTGAGGAGTAGAGCTAGAATAGGTTGTCCTCATAGCAGAACAGTGCCTAGAAGGACCCGTGAATGATGCATTGATCCAAGAGTTCATCAAGCAAGAGATCTTCGCACAGCAGCAGGTCAAAGCAGTTTGATCCAAGATCGAGGCCTTCAAAGCAGAACTGATCAGACCAGAGTGACTTGGGACGAGTCGCAGGTGAGTGTTGGGGTCATGTTGGCCCTTGACCAAGTTTTGGGAGATTTTTGGTCATATTGACCTATTTTAGGACTTTGACATCTTGTCGAAGGAGGAGCGCAAAACAAAGTGGAGATCACAATATCTCAACCCACTTTTGGATCCTTTTGGGTTTTTGGGAATATGTAATGGGAATGGGATGTCAACCCATGGGTTTTACCCATGTTTAGGCATATTTTGTAATATATAAATAGATGCCTAGGCTAGATAGAAAGGAGGGAGAAGTCGAATAGTGCATCTATGTGATGTGAATGTATGCTAAGTGCAAGTAGAGTCTGTAAGCTCTTTGTGCATGACTGTAAGAGACTTGCAGAGCTAAGTGCAGGTCCTTGTAGTAGATGGTGGAAGGATTTTTGATGTAACGCAAGGAAGGAGGATCTAGCGAGCTGTGCGGATCTTCTGTCCTATGCGGAGTAGGGTTTTGATGGCTCTGTGCTTGTAACCGATTGACTGAAGATAATAAATAATAAGAGTTGTTGGATGTAGCCCCGGGGTGGGGGTGAACCCTGTAAACACTGTGTTGTCTTTCTTTGTGCTTATCTAGATGTGTTTATATCTTATTTTGCTAAGTGCTTAGAGATGATTAGATAGATACACTTATGCTTAGTGCCAATGATGTATAATAATGTTATATCTGATCTGTATGAATGTGTTGAGTGCTTGATCTACTAGATCTTACCTATCTATTGATGCTAAGTACTTAAATGCGTTATATCAGTGTGAATGTTGTGAAGCCCTATTTTATCAGCGAAGTGATTATTGATTGTATATTGAGGAACTAACGGTGTTAAGTACTTTATTAAGTATTATAATCACATATTTGTGTCCCAACTAAGGTTGCATACACCTGAGTCTTGCAACCACCCTTGCCTCTACCTCGTGTGAGACTTCATCTGCTTCGCAGGTGTTGCCGAAAGGGGTAGTAGTTAGGGCTTTGTTGGTGCGTTGTTGTAGCGTTGAACCTTGGATATTCCCCTGTGCCAACATATACTACGGTACCTAGGGCAGACGTCGAGTCACACTTCTCAAAGTATACATGGAGGGTTCTTCTGTGTTTAAGTTTCACTTGAACCGGTTAGTTTCTCCAGTGTTGGCTGGCGTAACTGTTCTTCCTACTAAATAGTTGTTTTCTTGATTTGTCTTATAGGAATTTCCCTAGTGTGTGCTTGGTTTTTAAACATTATTTAAGCCTTACTGTGTCGATTTATATTTTCACAAAGTGGAATATCAAGAGCTCCATCGGTCGCAAAGGCTTCAAGGCCTGTCGTTATTTGCATTGGAGCCACCTCTCCCACTGTTACGGAAAATACTTGACCAACAAGGTTCGTTCGAAGCGAACGGACCGCAGGAAACTGTGTCTGAGCCTACTTTGCGAGGAGATTATTCAACTTTGGAGGAACCTATTGTTTCTAAACTTGGAGCGGAATCTCTCGGGCCATCTAACCCTCTGATTACTAACTTGTCGGCACCAATCTTACTACAAGTTGTCCCTCCTAAGGTGACACCTTCCGAGCGTCAGTTAGTCTTACAAGAAGCCATGGAAGAAAATGTTTTTACTTCATCTGGGAGTCCTCATACTCCCATTTTGGCTACTACCATAGGGGGTATTTTTCCTCCTAAACCACCTTCGCCAATTTGGACCACAGTGGTCTCGACTCCCTCTACCTTGGGCAGTGGTATGATACCGTCATCGGTGGCAAACACTGCTCCATTTACATAGAGTGTGATGGGCCCTCCATTCTCATATGGGATGCCCATCTTTGATTCAAACTCATTCCTTACCTACTCCACCTTACAGACCATGGGTCTAGGGACAGGGAGCTCAAATGCTCTCGTGCAAGGGTCTATCGGGGGAACTTCAGTCCCCTTTAATTCTATACCTTATGGTGGGGGTCATATACCTTATTCGTCCCCCTCGCTCGGTGGTTCTTTCCAGCAACCCATCAGGTTGAATGTTAACTACAGCTTGTTTGGAGAAGGAAGTTTAGGACCTTCATCTTACACTATGTCGGTGGGATCCATGTCGTTCTCTTTGTTTGGTGTTTTGGGAACAATGTTTTTTCTTCGGTTGTCATCTCGGCTAGGGGCAACCCCGATTTTGGGAAACAGAACCCTATGCAGGCTACTATTCCTACACAAAGGGAAAGTACAGGAGTTTTCTCCTCTCAGGGGCTTTGGAATCCTTGGCAGGGATCAATTCCCTCACAAGGGAGGTCGGTTGGGGCCAACCCCTTCCATGGTCAATGGAACCCCAGGTAGGGTTCATTACCTATGCACGTCGGATTGGTTGTGGGTATCCCCTTCCAAAATCCTTGGAACACAACTTAGGGAGCAATCCCCACCCAAGCCATGTCATCCAATTACGGGAGTCAACCAATGATATTCCAGAAAACGCAGTTTCCGTAGGATGGTCAAGGCCACGATTTCTACCAGAACCCTGGCCAACAGTCCAACTTTTCCTAGAAACCTAGTGCCAATCAAACTACATCACCCATTTTCCATGTACATAGTACTCAACCTAAACTACCATTTATGGCAATGCTACATCTTGCAAACTTGTCAAGGTTGCTCAACGACCTAATTTTTCATGATCTGCGTTGGCCCCCCATGCCGACTAAGTTGCCCTCGGATATTCCAAAATTTGAAGGCAAGCCTGGCGAAGACCGGGGTGATCACATGACAACCTTCCACTTATGGTTCTCATCAAACTCACTATGAGATGACTTTGTCTAGTTGCGCCTTTTTCAACGTACTCTTATCGGGGTGCCACGAAATGGTATACTAAGATCGATCGGTCGAGGTATTATTACTTTAATGATTTGGTGATGGTCTTCCGAAACCATTTCTAGTTACCCGTGAGATACGATGTTAGCACTTAATTGTTGAAAAACTTTGAGTAGACTAAGGTTGACCATATCTCCGACCACATCTGAGAATGGAGGCGTCAAAAGAGCTTGATTAAGGTATAGGTCCCACCAGCTTTCTTGTTGGAGTGGTTCCTAAATTATTTGGTACCTGTTGTATCCAAAGATGTAGCACCTTCTAGAGTGTTTTCAGAGGAGGAGGCGATAATGAGAGTGCAACAGCTCGAACTGATTTACTTTCAGTCTGGAATTCTCTATGAGATCTTTCCATATGTGCCACAGTTCATCCTTTACAAGGCCAAACAAAAGTCTGGACCCCATGTCGATGGTATTGGGGGCTCAGCACAAGGAAATTCCACTGATTTTTTGTCAAATCAATTGCAACAATTGTCGGTACAACAAACTGCAGCCATCCATACCTTTGGTTTGGTTGTTCCCCCTACCCAAACATTGGACGTACACAGTGTGCATTCGATGAACCCGAAGGCCAACCAGTAGCCTGAAGGAAAGAAGAAACAACAAAACAAGAAGGGTAAAGGGGACAAAATGGCTAATAACAATGTTGGAAGGGGAAAAAAAAAGAAGTGAAAGTTGAAGTATATATGTAACCTTTGCACGGAGGACCACCTGACTCACATGTTCCCTCGACTTGCGGAGGATCAGAAGCTATTGGCACAGCAACATCCTGATGTGCTGATGAGCCCATTTCCACATGGTTAAAACATGGCTCAATCTTCATCATCCTCGAGCGCAGAAGGGTGCAATCAAGGACCCCCCGCGTCTACTGCTAATAACCTGGTCGCGAATGTCTACATGTTGAAAGATGACGCTCATATAGCGACAAGGGCCCAAGATTACAGAATGTCAAAATATGCCAAAACGGGCAAAGAAGCCACAAACCCATCGGTTCCTCTCCAGATTGAGAATATTATGGGTGAAACAATGACATGCATCCCCAAATGTGTGTTCAAGAAATCTTCTCATAATCCGAACACGAGGGCTGCCCAGAACTACTCCGTTATGGAAAATTTGGCACAAGCCACTTGCGCGATGTCTGCTTTGGAAGTCCTCCAGAGCTTCCCTTCACAAAGAAAAGCTCTGTTATCTGCCTTGGGATATTCAGAGACTTGTAACATGGGAGCGATCATTCTTGATCCAACCGACTTGAAACCTTTTCTTCCTTACCACATTGCATTTCAGATAGTAGTGTCTTACACCACGAAATCGTTTACTCGAAATATCTTCCATATGGTGGTTGACGAGGGCGCCTCAAATTGCATGATGTTGTTGGTGTGTTGGAAGGCCATTGGCCAACCCGTTTTGTATCCATCGCCTACATTGCTCACAGCATTTGATGGTCGTTCGTTCAAACCACATGGAATCATTCCTTATTTCTCCGCGTAGTTAGGAGGAAATACCGTGTATGTTGAAGTTGAAGTGGTCGATGTGCCTCTCGACTACAACCTTTTGTTAGGAAGGAGTTGGACCTGTGAAATGCATGCAATGGTTTCTATAGTATTTCATCTCTTGTTCTTTCCACATGAGGGTCGGATTGTGACCATTAACCAACTATATTTCTCTTGTCCTGACCCTTTATCAGGGGCATCCACGGTCCAGATGATTGATAATCCTCAGCCCGGCACTATCAACGTAAGGGTTGGTTTGTTTCCATAATTGATGGGTACTTTTGATTACCTTCCACCTTCTGGCGATGTCAATCTTATATCAGTTGTCCTCGACCAGCCTAGGGCTAAAAAATTTCAAATTTCATCGTTTCAAACAACTTACTTTCATAATTTGTGGAGTCTTCCTTCCCCATCAGATTCGATGGAAGGGACAGGGAATTCTGGCATGGTCATGCCTTTGTCCGCAGCTAAATTTTCATACAACATTGTCCAGCAAGCTTCGGCTGACCCGGATCCGACTCCCGCACAGGATTTAGATCCATTTCTCGAGCCTATTTGGGCTCAAGGTTCTCTTGCCACTACAGATTCTTTAGACCTGGTCTTCCCCTCAGATGAGGTGATTCTTGAGGCATTGACTAGTCTAGACAGACCCTAGGATGATCTCCATCATAGATCTTACTTCCTCCTCGAGTTAAGGAGAATAGATGCAAGAAAATTTGTTTTGACTATGACTGGAGATAGGTCTTGTCCTATTAATCCTCTGGCTACGCACACAGTTTACGCTGAGGGTAATATGGTGAGTATCGCTGAAACGATCCCAATAGATATCTCCAGAACCCTTAGCGTTGTGGAGAATGTTTTTTTCAGAGAAAAATGCTCCTCCGAAGAGATTCGAATTTATACAAAGTTATTTAAAGAATTTTGTGACATTTTTGCCCGATCTTACAAGGAAATTCCAGGCATGGACCCAAGAATCGTCGAACATGAAATAATGACTTCTCCAGACGCCAAGCCAATCCGACAGAAGCTTTGTCTGGTGAATCCTTGGAAAGTGACAGCAATTAAGGTTGAAGTAGAGAAACTTCTTAAAGTCAGTTTTATCTACCCCGTACAATTGACGGAATGGGTGTCAAACCTTGTTCCAGTTAACAAAAAACAGGGTACGATTTGTGTGTGCATGGACTTTCGTGACTTGAATAAGGCATATCCGAAAGATAATTTTCCCACCCCATTCATCGATCATATTGTCAATGAATGTGTAGGCTGTGAGGTCTTTTCATTCATGGATGGTTTTTCGGGATATAACCAGATTCAGATCAAACCCAAAGACCAGCATAAAACAGCTTTTATTTGTCCTTGGGTCACATTCACGTATCGCAAGATGCCTTTTTTCCTGAAGAATATTGGAGCCACTTTTCATCAGGCCATATTGTTTTCTTTCCATGACCTTAGACATATAGTTGAGGCATATCTTGATGATCTAGCATCATGCTCTTGCAAGATATCTGATCATCCCACACACCTCCGACTAATATTTGAACGATGTCACTACTATCGGATTCGCTTCAATCCTAACAAGTGTCGTTTTTGCGTGACGTCGGGTCATTTCTTAGGTTTCATTATTTCAACAATAGGGATCATGGTCAATTCTCTCAAGGTTGAGGCGATAGTTCAATTGCCTCCGACGTGCACAATACCATAGCTTCGGAGCTTACAATGGAAAGAAAACTTTCTATGGGGTTTTGTCGCGAATTACGTCGAGATCAATAAAGGGTTTATGCATTTGTTGAAAAAGGGAGTCTCATTATCTTGGGACGAAGCCACTCAGTCAACTTTTGAAGCATTGAAATGTACCCTTACATCTACCCCTCTACTCTGGCGTCCCAATTATAACAGATATTTCTTGTTGTACTTGGTCACTACAGAGTCGAACATCAACATGGTCTTGGTTCAAGAGGATGATATGCTCGAGGAGCATGTTATTTATTACCTGAGTCAAGGCCTAGTTGGTTCGAAACACAACTATTCCCATGTTGAGAAGCTTACTTTGGCAGCAGTGCATGTTGTCCAGTGGTTCTGTCATTACATTCTGCTTCGCAAGACCACCATCATTACCGTTGTGAACCATTTCCAATATGTGTTGACACGATGGGTCATTGGTGGAAAGATCAGTAGATGGATTGCAATCCTCCAGGAATTATACTTGGATTTTGTTTCTGCAAAATCCAAAAATTCGATTGTATTTGCGGAACTTATTTTGGAACTTCCGGTCGAATCTAGTGATGTCACATCCGAAAAATTGCCTATCAAAGGAGATATTTTTCTAATCGCATATTCAGACCCCTACTATGGATATATACTAGTTCAGCTCCATACTTTGAAGTTCCTTTCTTCTGCTTCCCGCAACGAGCATTGACGAATTCACCATCATGCACGAAACTATCTCATACTCGATGACACTTTGTATCGTCGAGGTGTATATGGCATTCTTCGTCAGTGCCTTTTACATGAGGAAGTAGATCTCATTCTGAACGACTTCCACATTGGAGCATGTGGTGGTCATTTGTCTCAGTTGGAAACAGCCCAAAATATTCTACGTGTCGATTACTTTTGGCCTACGTTAATCAAGGATTGTGTTGCGTTGGTCAAGAAGTGTCACCCATGTCAGATCTTCTCTCAGAAGATGCAGATACATCTTGCTCCCAAGTTTCCTGTCATTGTTGTTGGTCCTTTCACCAAGTGGGGGATTGACTTTACTACATGTCACCCGGCTTCAGCCAAGGGACATCGTTACATCATCGCAGCGGTAGACTACTTCACAAAGTGGGTTGAGGCTATGCCAACATTTAAAAATGATGGATAAATAGTGGCTATTTTCTTTTTTAACCAGATAGCAGCAAGGTTCGGCATCCCGGAGGAGATTTTCACTGACCATGGAAGTCAATTCCATAACAAAATGATGACCGAGTTAACATCAAAGCTTGGGTTGAGGCAAGAAAATTCATCACCTTACTACCCACAAGCGAATGGTCAGGTTGAAGCTGTGAATAAGCCCCTCAAGACTATTCTTCAACGGACGATCAATTATGCCAAGTCAAATTGGCATTTGATGTTGTACTCGGCGTTGTGGGCCTACCGAACGTTTGTAAATACTTCCATCAGTTTCTCACCTTTTCAACTCGTATACGGGATGAAAGCAATCTTTCCCATTGAGTGTCATCATGTCTTTAAAGTTGGCAGTGTAATTATTGTCAGACACTTTACCGCTTGAGGAATGCCTATTATATCTCAAGCAGCTTAATGAGAAGTGTCATGATGCAGCCCCATCCAATGAGTCAAGTGGCAGTACGATCGGTTTGTTCATCCTTGAATTTTCTCTGAAGGCGATCTTGTCCTGGTCTATGATCAAGACAAATATCCCCTAGGGGTAGGCAAGTTCAAACCCATGTGGTTCGGATGGTTCATCGTGAAAGAGGTCTTAAATAAGGGTGCTTATTGTCTAGTTGAATTTGAAGGAAATGCCTTGGCAGAGCCTAGAAATGGGCTCTACCTCAATAATAATTACTCTTAGGTTGGTCGCCTGGGTGACTTCTTGTACATATGTATAGTTCTTATACAATTTTTTGTCTTTTTGTTTTATGGACGTGTAGTTATTTATGTCTTTTTTTTCACTGTGGCAGATGTCAAGTGAATCGGAGGTGTTCTTTGGATTCATGGATGGCGCTAGCCAACACACTCGGAGGCTTGCTTCCGCGGCTTGGGTGATTTTCACACCTGAAGGTTAGTTGCTATCTTTTAGAGGTATTTGTCTAGGTGACGCCACAAACAATGTCGTTGAGTACAACTCAATGATAGAGTTTCTTTGTGATGCTTTGTCGCATGGAATTTCTCACCTCTGGGTCTACTTAGATGCTCAGTTGGTTGTGTCCCAGTTAAATGGAGTTTACCGCATTTATGATCCTACTTTGCACCGACGTTTCCTTAGGGTACGTCTCTTAGAACGTTACTTTGATTACATTACGTATATCCATGTTCCTAGGATATTTAATCATATTACAGATTTTATCACTCCAGGAGTCCTTCTCAGGTTGTATCTTGAAGAATCCTGGTAACTTAAAGTGTAATTGTTTTTGTGTTTATGTGTGGATCAAATGGGATAACTGACCTATTGGATGGTATCAAGATGATCAAATGTATATAACCATATGAGACGATGCTTTCAAGAATTAATTATCATATAGATAGAAAAACTGGTGGATGAAAAAAGATATGCTTATTAACTAGAACACACATGTGATGGGTCAAATAAGATAGTGTAGATTATTATTAAATCAAGATTATGAGCTGACAAAATGAGATAACAGTCATTAGCAGCTAAAACAAACTTGAATCAAAGTATAGAAAGAGAAAGGTAATGGCAATCTGACCTCAATAATGAAAGGAAACTGTGATTTGAATTATATATCTGAAAGTCTATTACAATAGCCTCAAGGTCTATGTATCTAGACTCAAACCCCATTCTCCTTCCAAACAATAGACTTTATATTCTTTACATCAAAGTTTAATATCCCATTAAAATGGATCTAAAATACTAATAATAGAATAAGATCAAAATAGTTTTCAAATCATAGGATTAGATCCTAACTCAAGGGAATCAAATCCTAATCATAATCTATGATTTCAACATTCCTCGACGGCTTCAACAATCTTTGACACACTCAACAACCTTCAAGGTGATGACAAGGCAGCTGAAATATCCCTTTGACAGCTGGGCAGTAACTTAACTAAAAATAGAAAATCTCTTCAGCCTTTATATCCTTTGCATCGAATTCAAAATCTTAAAAGAGAGAGAGATCTCTATCCCTTTTATTTTAATCATTCATCTAGAATCTTGCTGAAATGATTTGGCAGAAAAAACATTCGGTCTGAGCAAAAACACTGACATTTTTCCTGTGTCTGTGCTTTCGGTGGCTTGTGAGCGAAAATCTTATGCTTTCGGTGGCTAAGGACAGTTGTGCAAACTGAAATAGCCACTGAAAAGGCAGGCTTTAGCAGACTTCTCCAAAGATTCATCTAACTTTCTTTTTAGATCCAGAACAGCTAATATATGAAGCTTATCTCTGTGAGGAGGCTCATAACCATAGAGAGTTTTGCATGTTGAACACACACTTTGCATCTGTTAGGTTTTCCCTCAAAGTATGGAGCTTCAAGGAGCTCTTCATCATTCATAGCCCCTGGAGATCTTCTTTGATCTTATATTAACCATCACATGAAACATATTAAAGATCTTAGCTTTCCAAGGATCTATTGTTTCAGTCTTTTCTTGTCTCCTCCAAATTATCTGTGGCACAAGATCAGCCTGAGTAATATCAAAGATAGGTTGATAAATACTAGTCTGAGACATTTGAGCAACTTCTGCTTCAAATGGAAAATCACCTGCACCTTCCAGTGCATTAATTGTTTCCTTTATGTCTTCAACACAAACATTCACCCAGATGTCAAATAGAATCTTTAATGGACAGAGTTGATCATATCAACCAAATTTGTTACCAACCAAAAAGCTTGTGCATTAATGCCTATCTTCTTCATATGATGACAGAAGTGAGGATCCCATACAAGACTTGAATTCAGCATTAATACATCTCTCCAACTATGTTTATGGCAATGATAGTGTTCTATGAACTAAACTATTCTTTTGCACTCTCCACTAGAAAATCTTGTGTAGCTATGACACATGCAGAAATACAAACTGGCCTACCTTTTGTATACAACCTTGAAACCTCTCTATTCAATGAAATTGTAGGCCTTTGGACTTCTAGTAAGAATTACTCCACTTCATTTCATAAATAACCTTGGAATGTTCTTTCTGTGAATAAGGAGAGTATCACTTTGTCAATCTCAATTTTCCCTGTTGGATACCTATAATCGGGTATACTCTGCAACCTTCAGCTCTTTACTGACTGTCAACACATAATTTCAGGTGCCTCTGCTAATTTACCATCTCCAGAACATTCTTCATTTTCCCGATTGAAATTGCTCCAATCTTCATGTATAGAGTAGCTATTTTCTGCTATTGTATTTATAGTCACACAATGCCACTGTAGTTATTCTTACGCACAGCCAGGAAATATTGATTTGAAAGTTGTCTGATAGCTTTCACTTTCAGATCTTCCCCAAGGCAATTGAAATCTTAAGCTTGTTAAAAAAATTCAATGGCACGGGTATCTTCTTCTCTGCTATGCAGGGCCTTTAAACAATGTCGACATACCCAGAAATGAACTGTGGTCTCCCCTCGTGGATTTATATCAAGACCCAATATTTGTTTTTGAATGCGCATAAGGCAAGATTTTCCATCCAGGGTATCCACTGCTCCAATACCAAAATCCTTTAACTGTCGATTCATTCAACCACTCAACAATCTGGCATTTGAGGCTACGATGCCATCAATCTCCATAACTTTGGTAAATGACACTCTCTTCATTTTCTCTTGACACCTGTATGACATCTAGATCCTCGCAATCCATTTTGAAGAGATAAATTTTGGATATAAAGCGTTCATCCTGCAAATCAAGCACCTGGAAAATATTTCAATCGATGAGGTGTAGTGAGACACGGGCTAGGTACTTGCATTTGTATGTATCGACTTGTTGCTGACTCATGGCTTTAGCTTGGGCCTTGTGTGTTGACTAGAAACTTGAATCAGGGCTTAGCTCATAGCTTTGGCATGTGACTGCACGCTAGGCTTTGTGTTAAATGCACTTGATATGTATAAATGGAATTGGCATATGTGAACATGTGGCTTGGCCCATGGGTCCCTAAAGTTTTGGCTAAAGGCCATCAAACCCGAGAGGCTGGAATATAGGTTTGGTATGAAAAGACTCAAGACTTAGACATAAGAAATTAGACATGTAATTTTAATGTGATATGGCTTAGGTTTTAGAATCACTTTGAGCACCCACCACTTCATAACAAAAGTGCATATTGGCATGTGAACATATAAAAGCTAATACAGCTAGGTTTATGAACTAGGTAACATTTATTCTATTTTTTTATTGCAAGTCAAGAGGGCACAGCCAAAGAATTTCTGGGTAAAAGTGATCAACGAGAAACTTTGACGAAGAATCTGGAGGTTAATACATTGGCCAAAAATTTAGAAAAGAGTGTATTAAGTAAAAATGGAGAAAACACTCTAAAAATACCAGTGCATTTTTTATCGCTAACAACAGATACTCTAGTTAATCAAGTATTAGATTGGCATGCTGCACAGATGTAAAAATAAGCACACACATACACATGTACATACATTTGCAAAAAATGTGATCCATAAGACGAATTAGATGTAAATATATATATATATATATCAAAAGTTTCACGAGTACATAGGTGGGCGCGAACGCCTCAAAAAAAAGGTTCGGTATACATTGTTGGGCTTATACCCTAAAAAATATACAATGGTTCGCTCGGCACATAAAAGTCTAGCATATCTAATCTTGGGGCCTATTGTCCCTGCCGTAGTGAACAATGGTGTTGGCTAAACGTTGGAAGAGCTGGACCCAGGTCTGTGGCACCCGCACTACTTGAGGCTGCATAGAAGGAGGGAGATCCTCGATCTCATCCATAGGTACTGTACAAGTGAGCACGGTGAGGTTGCGCTCCACCCACCTCAAAACTCTCTCAGCCTCTTCGACTAGAGGTCCCCCTGCGGATACTAGTTCGTCGGTTGTTGTTGGTCCCACCTCTATTTGAGGATGTCGTCGAGTCCTCGTGAAGTCCGTCGAGGGCACTGGTCCCACACATTTACATAACAGATACACAAAAGTCAGTACTCTAATACACACATAAAAATGATATATATAAAAACAATTAAAAAATTAAATAACTTTAAAAAATATATTACCTATCTCTCCTCGCTCCTCTCTGGGAGGCATGGGCACATCCGGATCACTGGAAAATTTGATTCCAACATAGGGGTAGTCCTCTATCGCTAGAATCTGTCGTGCCCACCAGTCAAAAAATGTGTCGTCAATGGCCTCTATGGTCCCCCCTCCCCCCCTACCATGGAAGCAATGCTTCCCATTTGCATATTTTTTGGAAGGAGGCCACATGACCCCGCACAGTCTCTCTAGGACTCAAGTTGGGCACTCTCGAAGAAGAAGAACGAGCAAAGAATAGTGACAAACCTAAAGTTTTTGTTACTACATAGCTGACACTCTGTCAATTGTCTCTTCATGCATGTGATCATGTTCATACTCCAGTCAAAGATCTATTCCTCTTGGCACTGAATAGCACAATGCATGTGTGCCCGAGAATCTTGGTGAAGGGTCACGGATCCAGTAATCCACCCAATAAGTAACAATATCACTCTAAGAGACAACCTCATGATCTTGTGAATTGGCACCTGAGAACCTACCTTCTTAGTGTCATCTTCACGGTACATCTCAATGTAATCCTTGATGTTAGAAGGCCCATGGGGGAAAGTCCACAGATTGACTGGCTCCCCTCTCCTCAAGAGGCCAGTCAAGAAGTAGATGTCTTCAGTCGTTGGATTCAATGACTGTCCCTCTATCATAAATGCCTCTGCATACGGATTCCAGTAGTCAACTCGAGCGTTCAGTATCCTGGGTTGTTCACTCATAAACAAACACCGAAAGAGATTACATAGACCACATTGTTTCAATGTAGCAATAGCAACAGGATCCTCTTCGACTAGTGCATCAATGTCTTCATGTTCCCTCTCCCTCCAATGGACATACATCTTGTTCCATGGCAGATAAAAGGGAGTTATCTCTTGCATTTTAAATTTTTTTCCAAGCTTTTGAGGGTGTACGTGGGTTTTTTTGGCCAAAGTCGCATATGTACGTGGGCAAAGTGTTTTCTTCCTAATTACATACGTGGTCTTTCCTTAGACGACTCACGTACACGCATGGCCTCTCTTTTTAGGAGATCGTGCCCCCTCAAAAACAAAAAGAAATGCATAAATTAAGAATTGACATGCAAGGGGGATACATTTGTACTTACTTAGTCTGAGAGGAATTTTGTTTCGTCCACTGAAGCTCCCAGAATCAAATTCTTTAGAAAAGGGGATTTTTTCTCCTTTTGGTCAATTTTCAAAATGAAATGGTGAAAATGAGTTGTCAGCTTCTATTTATAGACTTTTTTGGCCCTTTTTGCCACATTTTTGACCCCCCTTTGTCATTTTTTTTGGCTTGGAAATAATTTGGTTCCGTTTTCGAGTTGCTTATTGGATGTTATGATACACTTTTCCTTTTGGTTTGGTAACCTTTTGGGAATGGGTCTCTTTTAGTATCCTTTGGTAAAAGTCATTTTTTCCAACTTTTTGAAATCCGAAAGCAACATCCGACGAGACTGTATTTATGCTTTTCGATATTGTCCGGATTAACTGAGAAAAGTAGCCTTATGGAGCTTCTTTAAGCCCTTTTCAAACTCTCTAAACATGAGAATATTGTCGAGCGATCGTGTTTCCCTTCATGTTCATGAAACTCAAATTTGAAGGCACGTTTATCCAGCGGTAGTTTACCCCTTTTGCAGTATGGATGGTCAATTGTACGAATAAAGGTATGCTCTAGGAACTTTGGTTTGCTAGAAGAGTATTCTCATGCATAAGTTTAACCCTTTTCGGGCCTGAGGGACTAAATTTTCGAAAAAAGAACAATGTCCTTGGTTTCGGTTTATCACCTTTTTCGGGTCGTGGAGATTACTTACGAAAAAGGAACCCCCATGAAATCCATAATTAAGCTCTTTTCAGACTCCCTAAAATTGAAAAGATCATTGAGTAACCTTGTTCCTTCACACTCGTTAAATTGGTCCAGAAGAACATCTACTGGCATGAGTTTACCCCTTTTTCCAGCCTGTAGATTATTCTGGAAAAATGTATGCCTCGGGAGATTCGTCTCGTAGGGAGAGTTCTCCTCAATGACTTTTATACTTTTTTGAGCTAAGGGGACTAAATTCAGAAAAAGGTTGTGAGTCCATAGTTAAGCTCTTTTCAGACTCCTTAAAATTGAAAATATTTTTGAGTGATCTTGTCTTTGTCACACTCGTTAAAATGGTTTTGAATAGACATATTTTCAGTCCCAGTGTACCCCTTTTTTGAACCGACTAGACTATCTCCGAAAAAGGTACTCCTTGGAGTCTTCTTTTACATTTTTTCAAACTCTCTAAACGTGAAAAAACTATTGAGATTACCTCCTCTGGGCTTGTTAAAATCACATTGAAGGGGGTTCCATTGTGTCTTGCTAATCTCATTTTCATCTCTACATCTTTGGCCTAATGTCGGCTCCATGTTGCTCTCAACTGAACCTCTTAAGCATCCCTTATATGCAAGCCTTGTAGCACTTTTCCTCTGCAACTTGACACCTTAACCCATGGAGGAATTTTTCCTGAGTGCCCTCTTCCTGCACATGTCTCCTTGATCTGAGAATTAGTGTGTTCCTTGCGCTTGAAACTAGTATGTTTTCTTGCAACACTCGTTCCTCCTTTGTATTGTAGCATTCTTTTATTCTTTTTCAAGCTCTTTAAAAAAATGAAAAAGACAAAAAAATCAAATATGCCAAAAAGAGCGGATGGGAAATATGTATTCTTTTCTGGCAGCACAAAGAGTCGTCATTGGACAAAGCACATCCTTTTGTTTGTTCGTAAAGCATTGGGATCTAATATGACCTTAGGAATTTTTTCTCGCTACATAGAGTTGTTTCCTCCTCCGTTTGGTTACTCTTCCAAACACATGGAGATTTTGAGTTGCCTCCTGCATCGTGAACTTATGTCAATGTCATGTTGCCTAATTCTAATCATCTTTCGTGCTTTTTTCCAAGGGAAGTTTCACCCAACATGAGTAGGCCTTTCTACATTTTGTCTCTTGACCTCATGAGTCAGCCATCCTGAGAGTCCAGTCAAGTCCTGATTCAAAATCAACGAAGTTCTTTGCCTGATCATTGAGATCCACTTGTCTTTTCCCGACGAGCCATCAAAGACCTTAGGGTAGTGAGTTATGTACTCCCATTATACTCCTACCAAAGTTTTGAATATCTTGAATTTTTTTCTCGATCTATAAAGACCTCATCTCCAACCATTGGGCATCATTTCCTTCTTGAATATGGATACTCTATTTGTATATCTTTGATTTTGAGATGTAGATCCGCTGTGTATTGCTTGCAGCTTCACTTTATATAGTTATATGACATGGATCTATAGTGTATTTGATTGGCATCCATGATTTATTTTCATCATGAGCATGGTTATGCCCACCTCGGAGAGACGATTGTTATTTTGCAGATGGCACCGCCCGAACTCTGGTCCCGAGCTCACTCAATTTCGTACATTGGTGAATATTTTGTAATGTATTTCGGCCATCAGATGCTATTCTGACCTCACACATTAGGGGTCATCTGTTATAACCCTAAATTTCTCTACACCTGCATACATGGCCTTGGCCCTCTTACTTGCATTTTTTTCCAAAGCACTATTGAGTTGCTCTTCTTAAAAAAAAAAATTTAGAAGATGTATGCGTCCTGCACCATTACTGCTCGTGTACATATGCTTTTTGCACCACTACATATCGCATACATATGCATGTTTCACCATTACAGCCCGCGTATACTTGCAAAAGTTGCAAAAAATAAAAAGTTGCAAGGAATTCGTTGAGATTACGGGCTATTGGGTAGTTTCACAACTAATCCACCTGCTATAGCTTGTCACCCAACCGAATAACCATCCTTTTATCATATAAAAGGAGGTGTTGGGGTCTCATTTCATATCTAAGCATAAGAACAATGAAACTCTGCGCGATTTCACTTCCCCTCCTTGCCCAAGATATTGTTGCCTTTTGTGAGAATTGCCTCAACATTCCCTCATTAGCCTCTTCTCCCTCCATTTAATCCATTCACTTCCCAAGAAGAGATCAGACGGTTGAGAGGATAAGTTCATACAAGGTGCACTTGGAGCTTGGTGAAGAGGAGGCCAGACCAGGTTCACAAAATGGTGGCTGAATTAGATTGTAAAGGTACAATCTTCATGTTATTAATAAAAGAATTACATTTTCTTGTCCCAAATGATGGTGTCTTGAATACTTTTATTGATTTATGCTTAACATTCTAACATCTAACTCTAACTTATATATGGAATAGCATGCTTGTAGTTTTTTGTTTGTCAATCTTTGGATGCAGGTCAGCCCTGGGAGGAGGTGTGCAGTCAGCAAAACTTCTAAGTGTGAGGAGGTCATCACCAAACATGGGATTAGAGTTATAGTTACTCGATATCCTTTTTCCTTGCTTTTTTCATATGATTTTTGGTATTTTTGGGGTAGTATAGAGAGTTAATTCAATTTTAGATGCTCAATCGATCTGCCTACATTCTGAACACTGGTGTAGTCATAAGGGGGTTTTCCCACTAGAAACTGGTCATTAAAAAACATGACATGTACACCCCTCTGCCTACTCCTGACAGGCCCTAGGAATCCATCTTGATGGACTACATGACGGGCCTTCCTTCAACCAAGTAGGGAAATGACTGTGTTTTTGTGGTTGTTGATCGATTTTCCAAGACGGTGATTATGGATGCATGCAAGAAGAACATCACAGTGAAGGCCACTTCCAAGATATTCTTCATACATGTGTGGGTACATTTTTGGATACCACAAACCATCGTCTCATATTGGTAAATCGGTTCCTCGTCACATTCTGGTCGAGCCTCTGATCACTGTTGAACACCGATCTCACCAAATCCACTGCCTTCCACCCCCAAACTAATGGTGGCATTGAGGTCATCAACAGGATGATCATGTAGATATTGCGCATGTACAATTCCAATCATATGCGCACATGGGATGAGAGTCTTCCCTATGTTCAGCACAGTCACAACAGATCCATACATAGCTCAACTAGCCACAACCCTTTTCAGGTGGGGCTGGGATTTCAACCATTGGGTCCCATGGATGTTTCACTAACCCTTGCATCCACAAATGCAGAATTATCCCATGCTCAAACTGAAGCCGATAAATCCACCCGGTTCATTGAACGCATCTTGCACATCCACGAACAGCTTCAGGATATTTTACAGAAGTCTAATGCCAAGTATAAGCAGCACCATGATCAACATCAGGTGGCACAAAATTTTTAGGTGGGAGATAAAGTTTGGTTTCACTTGCAGAAAGAACGCCTTACAGGACCCAATCAGAAGATTCATCCACTCCACTATGGACCTTACACCATCACCAAGGTTGTGGGTGACAATGCCTTTGAGATCAACATTCCCCCCTTCCTTGGCTTGCACTCAGTGTTTAATGTGGACCTCCTCCTGCCATATTTTCCACCATTATTGGACACCTCGGAGATAGAAGGATAGTTGATATCGACAAAGATCAACCCTGATTGCATGGAACATGCATCCACTGATCAGATCGTGGAAACACAGGTCAACGGAACTCGCCAATAGAATCTTCATCTTTATCATGTTGTCAAAGCGGGGCAGCTCCTGCACCAAGGAAAGTGGCTCACCCAAGGCCAAATTCAGCATAAATTTCCTCATATGATGAGGGAACTTAATGCAATGGAGACCATTGCTTCCTACGGGGGGGGATTGATCCAGGTGGATATCGGTGGCCACCCAACTATTCCAACAAGCTCACATAATACTACCCTATTTAACTTTATAATACCCTATTCAAATAATTTAATGATGTTTCTGCTTGGTCATACAAAGAAATGCCCAGCATTGATATCGAGATTGCAGTCATGAATGAGATTAAAACATGTGATGGATCCAAGCCTATTTATAAAAATCTTCAGGTAGTAAATCCAAGAAAAACGGTTGTTATCAAGGTGGAGGTTGAAAAGCTTCTTCAAGCTGGATTTATCTATCTGATTCCCTTGACTAAATGGGTATCCAAACCCGTTATGGTGATTAAAAAATAGAGTATGTGTCGATTATAGGGATTTGAACAAGCCTTGTCCTAAGGATAATTATGTTAGAAAAGCAGGATCGCGAAGCAATAAAATAAAATAAAATGCAGAATAAAACATAGAAGATACACAATACAATAGAGACACAAATATAGGTGGTTCACCTAGTGTTGGCTACGTCTACCATAGAAATTTCCAGGTCCTTACTTTTTATTATCCAGCAAATGAAGGGATACAACCTACATCACACCCTTTGTAACTTCCTCTTCGCTCTCTCATAGTCTCCTCTCTCATAATACAATATTCGCAATGATACATAGCCGCAATACATTTCTCTCATAAAAGAGGGTTTCCTTCTAGGGAAAAAAAAACCTAACATAACTTCTACCATCATATCTGCAACCTTATAATGAATGGTCCAGATTTACTATGAAATTAAAATATACATTTACAAGGAAATTTTTCCTTCGGGGACCCGTTTTCCCCCGGACACCCTAGCCGGGGGGATGATCCCCCCAAACCCTGGAGGGGGGGGAATCCCCCATGCAAACCCCCCACGTGGAGGGGTGTACAGTATTTTAGGGTGTACAGTCTTCATGAGGTATAAACACAACTAAAAACAAAGACCTATGAAACAAGAAGATAATCAGGCTCCACAACCAACAATCTCCCACTTGGAGACTGATCTCAACAACTCCACCATTGATGTAACTGCTAGACTATGATCCTTCTTGAACCTGGAAAATTTCTCATATTCACCTTCATGCTTGAAGACAAACTGAAACCAAGTAGGAACTTAGTTTGTCCTTGGTTACTCCCTTTGTTAACATGTCTGGAGGATTATGGCTAGTGTGTATCTTTTCCAACTTCAAATGTCCATCTTCCAAGACGGATCGTATGAAATGGTATTTGAGTTGTATATGATTAGTATTAGAATGGAAGGTTGAGTTCTTTGCAAGATGAATGGAACTCTTGTTGTCACAATACAACCTGTTGTTCTCTTGCTTCTTTCCCAATTCCTCCATAAACTTATGTAACCAAATCATTTCTTTACTAGCCTCTATAGTAGCAACATACTCTGATTCTGTTGTTGAAAGTGAAACAACTTTTTGCAGTTTTGAAATCCAACTTACTATTGTTCCACCTACAGTAAAAACATACCATGTGGTGCTCCTCCTGCTATATTTATCACCTAACATATCCGAATCAGCATATCCTTGTAGAACAATGTTTTAACCTCCAAAACATAACACATGAGTAGAAGTACCTTTCAAATACCTAAGAATCCACTTTATTGCCTCCCAATGTTCTTTACCTGTATTTTTCATATACCTACTCACAACTCCCACTGCATGTACAATATCTGGTCTTGTGCAAACCATTGCATACATCAAGCTACGAATGGTTGATGAATAAGGGACCCTGGACATGTATTATATCTCCTCCTGTGTCTTGGGACACATTTCCTTAGTTAATTTGAAATGGTTGGCCAAAGGTGTACTAACTAGTTTTGCATTCTGCAGTCTAAAACTCTCCAACACCTTCTCTATGTACTCACCCTGGGACAATGTCAATTTGTGATTTTTCATGTCTCTTGTTATTCTCATACCAAGGATTTTCTTTGCAGCACCCAAATACTTCATCGCAAATGAATTAGTTAATTTATTCTTGAGCACATTTATATCATGCATATTAGAACTTGCAACAAGCATGTCATCTACATACAATACCAAGATAATATAGCTTCCATTTTCTAGCCTTTTAAAATAAACATAGTGATCAGATTGACATCTATTATAACCTTGTTCTATCATAATCCTATCAAACTTCAGATACCACTACCTTATAGATTTCTTTAGGCCATATAAGCTCTTCTTCAACCTGCATACCAAATTATCCTTCCCTTTTACCTCATACCCTTGTGGATGTTGCATATAAATCTCTTCCTCCAAATCCCCATGGAGAAAAGCTAGTTTTACATCTAATTGTTCAAGATGCAAATCTTCTACTGCCACAAGACTTAAAATAGTCCTAATTGAAGTCATTTTAACAATGGGAGAAAATATTTCATCAAAATCTATACCTTTCTGTTGTGCAAACTCCTTTACAACAAATCTAGCCTTGTACTGCTTTTTGCCTCCATCTTTTTCCTTCAACTTGTAAACCCATTTATTCTGCAATGTTATTTTTCCTTCAAGCAATTGAACCAAGTCCCAAGTCTAGTTATTTACAAAGGAATTCATTTCCTCTTTTATTCCTTGCTTCCACTTCTTTTTAGTTTCTACATGCATTGCCTCTTCATAACATTCTGGTTCACCAGAATCAATCAACAATAAATAATACAATGAAGAAGAGTATCGTTCAGGGGGTCTACTTAACATGGTAGATCTCTAACAGCACTTCCAGGATTTTGAGGTGCATGTTGTTCTTATTGTTGTACATTTTGATTTTCTGGTACCTTTGGAATTTATTTTTCAGTGATCTCATCAAGCACTGTGTATTATGGTTTTTCTTTTGCATGTTTCTTTCCCTGTAATTGATCTTTGTACATGACCTTCTCATTGAATATGAAATATCTACTCCTAATGATTTTGTGATTTTAATAATCCCATAAGCGATAACTAAAATCATTAACATTGTATCCAACAAAGGTATACTTCTTGTATTTTTACTCAAGATTTGTTCTATTTTCTTTATCAATATGGACAAATGATTCACAACCGAAAGTCTTCAAAAAAAAATATTTTAACTTTTTACATGTCCATGCCTCCACTGGAATTCCACCATTCAAAGAGATTGAAGGTCCTTTGTTTGTTAAGTAAACAAAAGTATCTACAACATCTACCCAGGACTGTAAGGGAAAACCAGCATGCAATCTCATACTCCTTGCATGTTCCATGATTGTCATGTTCATCCTTTCTGACACAACATTTTCTTGTGGTGTTCCTAGAATTGCTTTCTCTCTATGAATCCCATGGTATGAACAGTAATCATCAAACCCCTTGTTGCAATATTCACCTCCATTCTCTGATCTGAGACACTTCAACTTTTTTCTTGTCTCATTCTCAACCAAAGATTTTCATTTCTTAAAAGTATAAAAAACATTAGATTTTTGTCGAATGCAATAACCTCAAGTTTTTCTAGTTGCATCATCAATAAAAGTAACATAATAACGATATCCACCAAGAGATGATACATGAGTTGGTCCCCATACATATGTATGCACAAGCTCTAACCTTTCACTCTTCTTTTCTTTTCCGACTCTAAGAAATATGACTCTCTCTTGTTTTCCATAAACACAATGCTCACAGAAATCCAAATCAATTTGTTTAATATTTGGAAACAAATTTATTTTGTGAAGTATCGGCATCCCCTTCTCACTCATCTGTCCAATTCTATGATGTCACAGTGATGTATCCACTCATGTAGAAGCTAAAGAGATAGAAGAATCAGTATTACCAATACATAAATACGATGTACCTACCTTCTCTCCTTTTTATATCGCCATTGATCCTTTGGTGGCCTTCCACACCTTATCTGTAAATATGGATATACAACCTTCACTTTCCATTTGCCCTATTGAAATTATATTTTTCCTTAGATCTGGAACATGTCTTACCTCTTTCAACAAGCATTGGTTTCCACTCTTTTTCTTTATTTTTACCTTTCCCATTCCAACAATTTTGCATGGTGCATCATCACCCAAATGAACCTGTCCAAAATCACCTTGAACATAATCTAGAAAATGCTTCTTATGGGGTGTGGCATGAAATGAAGCCCTTGAATCTACTACCCAAGACTCAGAAATA
Organism: Picea engelmannii; assembly: GCA_009831015.1. NCBI lineage: Eukaryota > Viridiplantae > Streptophyta > Pinopsida > Pinales > Pinaceae > Picea > Picea engelmannii. The sequence goes on along the minus strand of ML777770.1, from coordinate 611,536 downwards.
TTAGCTAAAGAAAGAATCAAAGCATCGTGTAACACATCACCTGTTACATTTGCTTCTTGATTTTTCTCATGATTTCCATCTCTTTGTTTCTTTGGATCTCTGTAGTCTTTCTTCAGATGTCCTTTCTTCCCACAATTCCAGCACTCTATCGTTCCTAGTATGGATTTGGATATACCCTTCTTAGAATTCTTTTGGTTCCCTTATCCCTTTCCTCTATCCTTTTGTCTTCCTATGTTCTCCATGTTTAACGCATTACCTGATGTTTTACCTATGCTTTTTCGTCGCATTTCCTCGCTAAGGATAACACCAACAACATAATCAAATTTTAAATTGTTTGAACCAGAGACGGAATTACTTACACCCATGACCAAGTCGTTCCATGTTTCTTGCAATGAGCACAAGATTAGAAGAGACCTAACCTCATCATCAATGTCCAATTTTACAAAACTTAGCTAATTATTAACCATATTAAATTCATTTAACACATATATATTGTGCATTAAATTAGTAAGTTTTAACACATATACACCAAGATTTACCCTGGAAACCGAAACTAGGAAAACTAGAAACCTATTTAGAGTCACACCTCTAATTTGTATTTATCATCATCCAACCTCATTGTTTACAATACAATATATATGTGATCCCTTGGCATCCGAAACCCCTAATCCATTAACATCTATTACACTACTACCTTAATTCCTTAATCGAAATTAGAAAACCATGGGTTAAGCCACAAATCTTCCCATGCACCACAAAACCACCAAGAGAAAAAACTTTGTGCTAAAAATGAATGCACAAATTGCCAAAAATATCTCAGGGGCTCGGCCCCCCTGTGACCCACCCCCTTCCCCCCCCACCCGGACCACAATGAAGCATGTGGGGTTAGTCATGTTGTAACTCCCTGTTTCCCCCAATCTGTAAAAACAATTATGCTGGCCAAGAACTGTGGCAAACTCAAAGATGTGAATGTGTGATTCTGAATGGACCTTAGTATACAAGGTCGACNTATATATATATATATATATATATGTTGCAGGACTATTGGGAGGGGGATGTGATGAAAAAAGAGACCACGATGGCTAAAGAAAGGTGGTGGAAGGTGTTAGCGACATTTCTTGTAAAGGGAGAGAAAAATGCAAAGAAGCGGGTGAAAACCCACTTACCTAAGTTCGGGACGCAAATGTGCATGTGGTTAACCGGCAAGCAGCTCTGGGCGGCAAGGATCCGCACACCCAGATCTATGGTCAGGATCCAATTCTGGAGCCCCCTCGCCTTTCTACCTTTAAGTAGAGGGGGGGGGGGTCCGGAATCGAGAGCGCACCTCTCTGATGGCTAAGATCAGAGCACCCATATCAATGGCGCACAGGAAATTTCGGAATCAGGCACGCATCTTCCCAGCGGTCAAGATCAAAGCGCCTAGATCAACAGTGCACATGCGATCCCACCCTTCTCAGTCGCTATGCTTTTAATCAATGTGGGGCCTTCCCCCGCCGTGTCACCTCTCGAGATGCCTCTCCCCTGTTGCCTATCTTCCACTTCACCTCATAGCATGGCCCCCCCTCAGTCTATCGTCCTCCTACCAGCTTCCATGTGTCCCCCCTCTCTCCCCGTCACCTGTCCATTCACCCTCACGGTCCCCTTTTTCCTTTTTCTCATTTTCGCCTGACACATCATGCCAGGTGTTCTTCCCTTCTTCTCCCAACTCACCTCTCCTCATCCACTCAAGCCCTGCGCTCCATGTCTCCTCTACCCATTCACCACTTCCCATTATACGCCCCAGCCTTCGCTCTGGCCTCTACCTCTATTCATCAGGTCGTTCAGCCCATCCAGGTGGTAGCGCGAGGGGACCTCCACGTCCCAAAGGTGCAGAGTTGGTTGGACCATTCCTAATCCTAAGGAAGTAGTTATTGCGGCAATTGGTGGTGGTTAGACATCGTCTCCGCCATAAAGGGAAAGTCTGGGGATGAATTAAAAGCATGTCGGTTCACCCATAGGACTGTCAGGAGTTCGATTGTGTCTGCCATAGGTGCACGATCATTCAGAGACTGCATGTGCAAATTGTTAGTGGGCATGCAGACGCAATGTTTTTAATGCAGCGTCTCATTTTTTATGTCGTTGTTGTTTCGAGTATATGTAGGCGTTTTCACCATTTTTGTAGGTATCGATGGTTGAGAAAGGCTCTCGATTGTAAAGTTTTGATGCAGCGCTGGTCGCTCTGGTTAATGTATAAGGCATTGGAGACTTCTTTCTTTATGGATGTCAGCCTCTTTTCCATCTCTTTGTTTACTATGTTAGAACATCTCAGAATTGGAGGATCCAGTCGAGTTGTAGCTGTTATAGGATGATGTAGGTTGGATCACTGTAACAGTTTCATTGTTTCTAATCGGTTCCTGTGATTTTCTTAGCACTGAACGACTTGGAATTGGAGGATCCAGTCGATTCACCCCTCAGCTCCTTGAAACTCTGGACCAAGAGGATCCTGGTTTCTAAGTTTTTCATCCTCAAGCTTCCGAAGGCCTGTCGCCTGAGGAATTCTTGTTCATCCTTCTCACAAGTCTTCCATCTACCACCCCTTAATCATTTTACTGACAGAAGTTGGATCAAGACCTCCCTTGCTTTCTACATACCAGGCCCAGTTTCCTGAGTCAAAGCTGCTTTCCTGGGTCTTTTTCCATTCGACCACCTCCTTTTAATTAAATCGTGACATAAAACTAATGGGCGTCGTGCTCTGCTCCTGCTGAAGTCCAGGAGTGACTTCTGACGCTAACATTTCTAGCGTCGTTGCCGGGGACGAAGTTGAAAATTTTCCTCGGGATTGAACGAAATTGAGCCTCTGATTCTGAAGGTGCATCAGGCATCAGAGCCTTTGAAGATTGCTACTGTGCACCTGGCGACTCCATTGTGATGACTCCACTGTGGCGAACCTGTCGTGTTAATTATGGATTTCAGAGGTAGACACACGCGGTCCCATCCTCAATTGCCTCTGTCTACACCTAAAACCGATCCAGAGGTGGTTCCCAGAAAAGGAAAGACCTCAGAAGAAGAAGATTCCACCATTGAACCAGGTAATCCACCATCTCCTTTTGTAGGAACTCCATTTTCTCCTTCTCAGTTTCTTAACAGACCTCCTTTAGAGGTTTCCCATTTCCTGAATTTTGGGAGTGTTCCTACTGATTTTTCCCCTCCCGGTCTAGGAATGGAGGGGGAAATCCTTTTCACTCCCCTCTCCTCTGAAGCTGTACTTTGGCATAGACCCAGGACCGCAGAAGATTTTCCCACTCCTCCTCTTGTTACTATTACCGCTCCTGCAGAAGGAGGAGCATCTGTTGACTTGAGCTCATTGGCCTTCTCCTTAAATCCCCTTTTGTTTCCCACTCCACTTCAGGACTCACTCCCAGTAACCCCTTTGCGAACTCCTTCTCCTCCAAGTTCTCCTCCACCTAATATTCCTATGGATGACGCTAATCCCCCTCTAAATAGAATGGATGCCATAGTCGCTGCCAGATATGCTCCCTTAGTTCTACCCCATCCTATGAATCCTCTCCCTGCTGGAGATTACTTGAAATACATGCCCAAGTTCACCGGGGAAGGAGACGTAACTGTGGAAGAGCACCTAGTTGCTTTCTACAGTTACGCAGACAACCTCAACATTGAAAATGAAGATGTCTGGATGAGAGTCTTCATCCAGAGCCTGGATGGCGAGGTGAGGAAATGGTTTAGAGGATTGGCCCCTGGATCTATTGTTGGGATCGAAGCCCTGGATAGTGCTTTCCTGAGACAGTGGGGAAATAGGAAGGATTTCATGTATTACATGACAGAGTTCGGGTATTTGAAGAAGATGGAAGGAGAGTCTATCTTTGACTTCTCCAAAAGATTCAATAAGATGTATAACAAAATCCCTTCCGAAATAAAACCTTCAGAAGCCTCGGCCAAGATTTCTTATGCTAGTGCGTTTGGCCCCGATTTCTGTCTTTTATTGAGAGAAAGAAGAGCCACCTCCTTAGCTCAAATGCAAGATGTTGCCATAGAGGTGGAATCCAATGTATTAGCAGCTGATAGACTGAGGAACAAGGCCAACGCAGACAGAAGAAAGGGAAGATTTGAAGCCTCAACTTTTGGCCCGACGGTGCCCCACTCTCAAGTGGATGAAATGACCAAGATGGTGAAGTCTTTGTCTGTAGATATGGAGAGAATGAAGGTGGAGGAGAGGCAATCATACAAGGGCCCTCAAATCTCCGAAAACAAAGGAGGTTTCAGGAGGCCCAACAATATTAATTCCCCGATTATGCATAGAGAGAGGGGAAGAGACAGAGAAGACCAGAAAATTCAGGCCCCTTTTCAAAAAAATTTAGTGGCCGAGGGGGAAGAAGGGGAAGAATATGAGCTTGGTCCTGAAATTCATTACTTCGGAGACACTCCTCCTTTTCCTCATCTCACTCAATCATCATATGAAGAGTCTCTCATGGACAGTCAGTTGAATAAACTGAGCAAGGGGGACAAGGCTAGTGGCAACCAAGGCAGGTATGATCTGAGGTCTAAGAAAAGGACAGTAGCACCTGATGTTCCTGAGCAGTTCCCTAGAGCAGAGAAACCTGCTAATGAAGTAGCGGACAGTCACAGAGGTAAGAAGCACCAACCCCTCTCTCCCATAGTCCAGAGTCATGTTCCCGAAATAAGAGGAATCCCAAAGCTTACATCTTCTTTTAATTTCGAGCATGAAATTCAAAAGATCAGAATCCCTGTACCCCTGACCGAGTTGATTAAACATGAAGGGTTCAAGAAACGCTTCTCTGAGATTTTACAGTCTGAGGTCTCACACCTTCCCACAGACTCCATCAATTTGTAAGATGAAAATCCTGCAGTTATTCTAGGTCCTATGGTAGAAGACAGGAATGACTCATCCCCTCCCTTCTACACTTCCTTGAACATACATGACAAGGTACTGCACAACTGCTTGATGGATTCGAGGGCTTCTCACAACCTTATGCCCAAAAATTTCATGGAATATTTAGGGCTAGAAGTCACCCGAGCCTATCATGACCTCTATTCCTTTGACTCCAGAAAGGTTCAGTGTCTAGGAGTTATCAAAGATCTGGTTGTGACCTTGTTTCAGCTGCCCATGAAAAGTGTGGTCATGGATATTGTAGTGGTCGATGTCCCCCCCAAGTTCGGTATGTTGTTATAAAGATATTGGATAAAAATACTGGGGGGAACCTTGCAGATGGACCTCACATATGCTACTATCCCAGTGTTTGGAGGAGAGCATAGAAGACTATACAGGGAAGCCCAACTAGCTTATATAATCAGTGATGAGGCCAATCCTACCAACCATCCTATTTTTTCCTTGGACATTGATTTAGGTTCTAGTTTACTACAACTCACCCATGCTCCCGAGCCTCCTCTTAAGCTCAGAAAGTCGCCCACCACTTCCCATAAATTTCTTCCCTCCATCACCCCCGTCTGGAAAATGTTCTTTGATGGAGCCTGTTCTAGGGAAGGCGCTGGAGCTGGGGTGTTTTTTGTGTCACATGCTCAGGAAACCATATCTCTGTCATACAAATTAGAATTTGAAGCTACCAACAATGTGGCAGAGTATGAAGCTATTATCCTAGGATTAAGATCCGCAAGGAAAATGGGAATTCAGGAAGTAGCAATGTTCGTTGATGCAGAGTTGGTGGTCCAACAGATCAGAAGCGCTTATCAGGCTAAGCATCCTCAACTCAGGAGTTACAGAAATGAGGTATGGGACCTAATTGACAGTTTCTTCTCAGCATTTAACATTTCTTTCATCCCAAGAGAGGAGAACACAATGGCAGATTCCTTGGCTACATCAGCAAGCAATTTCAAAGTACCCTTGCCACCCAAATTCAGATATGATGTAGAGGTAAAATACAGGCCCTCCATACCTGACAATGTCAAACATTGGAAGGTATTCGAGGATGATCTCGAGATCAAAAAGTTCTTGGAGACTGTCGAAGAATTTTCAGAGATGCATATCAACCAAGACTCTGTCTCTGAAGAAAAGCTTGATGGGGGTAATTTTCTGAATAAGATTGCAGAGCGTAACATTGTGCAGCTGCCCAGCAATCATATTCCAAGAGGATTGGTTCCTTTGGAAAGGATTTTTGATAGAAATGATGTGGCATTAAAAGGGGAGATCTCAGTAGATGATGTTGGTACTATTCAGTGCAACATTGGCACTGAGAGTGAGCCCAAGTTCGTCAAAATATCGAGAGGTCTGACAAAGGAGCAGAGGTCTGAGTACGTTGGACTTTTGAGGGAATTTGCTGATGTTTTCGCCTGGACCTACGAAGACCTCAAAACATATGACACTTATGTCATCGAGCATAAAATCCCGTTGAAAGGGGAGGCAAAGCCATTTAGGTAGAAGCTGAGACAGATCAATCCTATGTTGCTGCCTATCATGGAGAGGGAAGTGAAGAAGCTGCTTCAAGCTCAGATCATTGTACCACTGAGATATTCAGAGTGGGTGGCCAACTTGGTACCAGTAAGGAAAATGAATGGAGAAATCAGACTCTGTGTAGACTTCAAAAACTTGAACAGGAGCTCAAGAAAGGATAACTACCCCTTACCAAAGATGGAACATATACTACAGAGGGTAACAGGAGCCTCCGGGATGTCCATGATCGACGGTTTATCTGGCTACAATCAATTCTTTGTTCTGCTTGAGGACAGGGAAAAGACAGCATTTAAAACTCCACGGGGCACATTCATGTATGCCAAGATGCCTTTTGGATTGATGAATGCAGGGGCAACGTTCCAACGTGCCATGGACATAGATTTCATTGGGGAAAAGGATAGATTTGTGGTCATCTATCTGGATGACATCACAGTGTTTTCAAAATCTGATAGAGAAAATTGTTGTCATCTCAGGAAGGTTTTCCTGAAATGCAGAAGTTTTGGAATTTCATTAAACCCCAAGAAATCTCTATTCTCCATGCAGGAGGGGAAGTTACTAGGCCACATAGTATCAGGGGAAGGAGTCAGGATTGACCCTAGCAAAGTTGAGGCAATACAAGCCTTGTCAATCCCGAGGTCCAAGAAGGAGGTTCAATCCTTCCTTGGTAAGATTAATTTTCTGAGGAGGCTTGTGCCTAACTTTGCTGAGGAGGTAAAACTTATAACAGCCATGCTAAGGAAAGGAAATGAAGTGAGGTGGACTTCTGAATCGCGACATTCCTTTAAGCAAATAAAGAAGGCCCTGACTGAATCCCCTGTGCTTATTAGTCCCGACTACTCAAAGGATTTCCTTATTTTCTCCTTTGCCTCACCTAACACGGTGGTTGTTGTTTTATTACAGACAAACGAGATTGGGCTAGAGTATCCTATTGCTTATTTCAGCCGAGCATTGAGGGATGCCGAAGTCAGGTATGACACTATGGATAAGCAGGCCTACGCACTGGTAAAGGCCCTCAAGGCATTTAGAATCTATGTCCTGCAGTCAAAAATCATATCTTATGTCCCCTCAGCTGTTGTTAAAGACATTCTTATTCAGCCTGACATAAACGAGAGGAGGAGTAAGTGGATAGCCAAGATTCTGGAGTTGGACCTGGAAATAAAGCCTACCAAATTGATCAAAGGTCAAGGTTTAGCCAAGTTGTTGGTTTATGCCGATTGCCAAGCTTTGGGGATAACTTTCATCAACGAATGCTCTGAAATTCAACAGGGTCGGTTGTCTGACATGGACCCTCAAAGGGAGCCCCCATTGGCTCGATGTCCTTGGTATAAGGATCTCATATACTTTCTGCAAGATTTGCAGCCTCCAGACGGCCTGCAAAGAAACAAAGCAAGAGCTCTGAAGCTCAAGGCGGTCAGATATTGCCTTATCAATCAAATTTTATACTGGAAAGACCCCCTGGGGGTGCTTTTAAAATGCATGAATTCACAAGAGGCCAACAGGATCATGGCTGAATTTCACAGTGGCCTATGTGGAGGGCACCACTTCTGGAAGGCCACAGCCCACAAAATTCTCAAAGTTGGGTACTACCGGCCCACCTTGTTCGTTGATGTCCATAGAGGAGTTAGAGTTTGTATCCAATGTCAAATATTTGTAGGAAAACAACAACTCAAGTCCTTGCCACTAAATCCTGTGGTTGTTTCGAGACCTTTCCAACAGTGGGGCCTATATTTCATTGGAGAAATTCACCCCGCTTCTAGTGGGAAGCATAGATGGATCCTGACTGCTACAGATTTATTTACCAAGTGGATTGAAGCTATCCCTACCAGGAGTGCTTCCCACAAGGTAATCATTGGGTTCCTGGAGGACCTCATCACAAGGTTCGGTTGCCCAAGTAAGATTGTCACTGATAACGCAGCCTCTTTCGGGTCTGAGCCATTAGCCAAGTTCTGTGAGTAGTTCAGGATCAAACTGATTCAGTCCACCCCATATTATCCACAGGGAAACGGTTTAGCAGAATCCTCCAACAAAAGCCTGATAAGGATCATCAAAATATTGTTGGAAGACAACAAGAAGGCCTGGCATTCAAGATTAAAGTTTTCCCTATGGGCCGATCGAGTAGCCACGAAGATATCTATCGGTGTCTCTCCTTTCCAATTAGTCTATGGAGCGGAGGTTGTTTTCCCTTCTCATTTAGCCATTCCTGTAGCAAAATTCCTCCAGGATCATCAGGAGGATCCTGATGACATGATCAGAAGGATTCATCATCTAGTGGAGGTCCAGCAGGATAGGGAGTAGGCAACGGACAGAATTCAAGACCATCAGCAAAGGATCAAGCAGGTTTTCGATAAGAAGGCCAAGAAGGAAGAATTTAGGATAGGAGACCTGGTGTTGAAATGGGATGATCCTAAACAAGATAAGGGAAAGCACGACAAATTTGAAGCCCTGTGGATCGGGCCCTTCAAAATCTCTGAGTTTTTCTCAAATAACACATATCGACTGCAGGATTTGGAGGGTGAAGAAGTTTTCAACAGCCCAGTAAATGGGCATTTTCTGAAGAAATGTTTTGTCTGAGCCTTCGATGGCTCCTTTGTTTGTAAATATTGTCCTTTTGGTTCCTTGTTTATTTTTATTTTCCGGCTTAATAAATGACTCCATAGCCCAACAGCAAGGCACTGAAATTGCAAAATGAGTCCTTAGAGCATCACATGGATGACTCTATCCCCCATGGAGCCTAATGTTAGCGACATTTCTTGTAAAGGGAGAGAAAAATGCAAAGGAGCAGGTGAAAACCTACTTACCTAAGTTCGGGACGCAAATGTTCCTGTGGTTAGCCGGCAAGCAGCTCTGGGCGGCAAGGATTTGTGTGCCCAGATCTATGGTCAGGATCCAATTCCGGAGCCCCCTCACCTTTATACCTTTAAGCGGAGGGGGGGGGGGGGTCCAGAATCGAGAGCGCACCTCTCCGGCGGCTACGATCAGAGCGCCCAAATCAACGACGCACAGGAAATTCCTGACCCCCATTTCCTTTCTACCTTTAATAGGGGGGGGGTCTAGAATCAGGTGTGCATCTTCCCAGCGGCCGAGATAAAAGTGCCCAGATCAACGGCGCAAAGGCGATCCCACCCTTCTCAGTCGCTCTGCTTTTAATCAATGTGGGGCCTTCCCCCGCCGTGTCACCTCTCGAGCCGCCTCTCCCCTGCTGCCTATCTTCCACTTCACCTCATAGCATGGCCCCCCCTCAGTCTATCATCCTCCTACCAGCTGCCATGTGTCCCCCCTCTCTCCCTGTCACCTATCCATTCACCCTCACGGTCCCCTTTTTCCTTTTTCTCATTTTCACCTAACACATCATGCCAGGTGTTCTTCCCTTCTTCTCCCAACTCACCTCTCCTCATCCACTCAAGCCCCATGCTCCATGTCTCCTCTACCCATTCACCACTTCCCATTATATGCCCCAGCCTTCACTCTGGCCTCTACCTCTATTCATCAGGCCATTCATCCCATCCAAGTGGCAGCGCAAGGGGACCTCCACGTCCCAAAGGTGCAGAGTTGGCTGGACCGTTCCTAATCCCAAGGAAGTAGTTATTGCGGCAGTTGGTGGTGGTTAGACATCGTCTCCGCCATAAAGGGAAAGTCTGGGGATGAATTAAAATCACGTCGGTTCACCCATAGGACTGTCAGGAGTTTGATTGTGTCTGCCATAGGTGGACGATCATTCAGAGACTGCATGTGCAAATTGTCAGTGGGAATGCAGACTCAATGTTTTTAATGCAGTGTCTCATTTTTTATGTCGTTGTTGTTTCGAGTATATGTAAGCATTTTCTCCATTTTTGTAGGTATCGACGGTTGAGCAAGGCTCCTGATTGTAAAGTTTTGACGCAGCGCTGGTCGCTCTAGTTAATGTATAAGGCATTGGATACTTCTTTCTTTATGGATGTCAGCCTCTTTTCCATCTCTTTGTTTACTATGTTAGAACAGCTCGGAATTGGAGGATCCAGTCGAGTTGTAGCTGTTATAGGATGATGTAGGTTGGATCACTGTAACAGTTGCATTGTTTCTAATCGGTTCCTGTGATTTTCTTAGTGCTGAACGAATTGGAATTGGAGGATCCAGTCGAGTCACCCCTCAACTCCTTGAAACTCTGGACCAAGAGGATCCTGGTTTCTGAGTTTTTCATCCTGTTAGCATCAAAAGTCACTCCTGGATTGCTTGCAGGAGCAGAGCCTGACACCCATCAGTTCAATGTCACGATTTGTTTATAAGAGATGATCAAATGGAAGAAAACTCAGAACAATATCGTCTCAACTCAGAAGCTGGGCCAGGCATGCATGAATGAGTGAGGTCTTGATAAAATTCAAACAGTGAGTTGTAATAAGGGTGAGTAGGGGGAAGACTTCATAAGAAAGGTGCAAAGGCATGCTATAATCATCAAGATTATAACAGACGATGAGAGAAGGCATCTGAAAACAAGATCTTCTTACTTCCAAACGCGGAGAACCAGAGAAACAGCAATGCAACAATAAATCATTTACCATAACATAACTGTGTTAATTCATACGAATCATTCGATCATGAACTCTCCAGCATAAGACGAAGACAGAGATGAAAAGGGAAACTGTTTGTCATAAAACAAGAAATCTCAAACACAGCTACATAACCAGGAAACCAGAATAGTCATGAAAAATTTACAGTCGGGAGCTTAGCTCTACCATCGATAGATACAAAAATGGCGAAAACGCCTTCATATACTCGGAACAACAATCGCAGCAGAATCAAGACACTGCATTGAAAGCTTTGCGTCTGTATGGCTCCAAACAGTCAATCTCTGAAAGATCGTGCAACTTATGTCAGACGCAATCTGACTCTTTGACAGTTCCAATGGAGAATCGACGTGCCTTTAATTAATTGCCGTGCTTTCCCATTATGGTGGAGGCGATATCTAACCACCACCAACCGCTTCAATAACTGCTTTGTCGGTATTGAGAACTGCTCAGCCAACTCAGCACTTTGGGATGTGGAACACTCCTCGCGCTGCCACCTGGACTAACGGAATGGCTTGAAAGATGGATATGGAGGCCAGTGAAGAAGGCGGGGCTCGGCAACGGAGTGGTAGGGTCACAACCGCAGGGGTGAAGCAAGGAGTGATGAGGTGTGGAAGAGGCAGTAGGGGATGACACATGGAAAAAGGGTATAAGCGGAGTAGGCAGGGGAGTGGAGGTGATAGGTGTAATTTGGTGGGAGGCTGATGTGGAGGGAAAGAGATACATGGGAGGAGCAGGACAAGGCATAATGGGTGCACTTGTGGTAGGAGGTTGTTGTGGAAAGAGATGGGACACATGGCTGGCGACGAATGGATTGGGAAAGGGACCATGTGGACCAAGAGAGGGGGAAGCGACAGATGTCAGAAGATGAGGATAGGTTAGAAGAGCGCGAGCCTCATCGCACGGCCAGGAGGAAGACAAGTTTACAAGTTGACGCGACGGGAAGGAGGCCCACCCTGATAAACACAGAGCTGCTGAGAATGACGGGGTCACGCGAGCGCCGTTGATCCGGGTGCTAAAATCTCGGCCGTTGGAAAGCTGCGCCCCCGATTCCGGACCCCCCCCCCCCTTCGCTTAAAGGTAGAAAGGCAGGGGGGTCCGGAATTTCTCTTATC
>ML777770.1:542627-561883 GCA_009831015.1 Picea engelmannii | reverse complement strand
TCAATCTACATCTACCGGTAAAAATCAAAATAAAAAGAAATGAAAGGGTAAGAATAAAGAGGAAAAACATAATAATCAAAAATTTGATAAACCCAAGACTCATCATGTTGATGACAAAGACAAGCACAAACCTCGTTATCCTTGCCTTATTTGTGGTGAGGATCATTATAAAAAAGATTGTCCATGACGTGCTGAGGTTACTAAGTTCCTACAAGGGATCTGGACACCTCCTACACCCGTCATTTTGTCACAACCGTTTCCTTCTCGGTAGCGGGCCCAATTGGTCATTCATGACCGACCTTCTCCCTCTACCACGTCTTATGTACTTATGTGTACTAGTGAATCTAAGAAGAACAAAGTTGCAGTTGCTACTCGAGACGAAGATTATTCTCCTTCGAAATAGAAAGTTGATTATTCACCACTTTCGTTGGTTCAACCTCCTCCACCAACTTCACCTCCTAACAATACTCTTCATCTCGAATGACCGAGCCTAGATATAGTTATTTGTCCTCCTCCTAAGGGCGTTGTTCGTAAGTCATTGTTTAATCCTCACGCACATGCTGCTCAAAACTACGGTATTGTAGAAGACCTTGCCCAGACACCTTCTACGATGTCATCTCTCAAAGTTATTCAAAGTTTTCCTACACAATGGAAGGAACTATTAAATTCTTTTGGTGGAATTGATCCTACCGATACGAACTTGGTAATATTTGACTTGGAAGATCATATTCCAAGGCTTCCTCCTCAATTAGTGTTTCAAATACAATTTTTTTCTGGAAAATAATAATATTTGTCGAACTGTTATTGACGAAGGAGCCTCGACTTGCGTCATGTTTGTCACTTGTTGGAAATACATTATCTCTCCTTCCCTTACCGAGTCACACAATACTCTAAAATATTTTAACAATACAGGGTTTAAACCTTATGGTCTTCTTCCTTCATTGTCTATTACATTACAAGGCAAAGTGGTTACTGTTGAGGTTGAGGTCTTTGATGCACCTCTCGATTACAACCTTCTACTTGGTCGTAGTTGGATTGATTCCATGGCGCAAGTAGTTGTTTCTACTCTTACCCGTGTGCTACGTTTCCCGCACCAAGGAAAAGTTGTTACTATCGATCAAATTTCCTTATTTAATTCTGATTCACGTACTAGTAACGTACCTTTCATTAAAAAAACACCTCCCGATTATGAGAATGTCGGTGTGGGTCTTCTAAAGGATTCATCGTTAATGGGTATTTTTCCCATTCCAACACCTGATATTCCTCCTCCTTTTGTCGCTTCGATCAACATGATATCAACCACTGTTGGTGAAACCCCTGAGTCTTATTAAACTTGGATAGTACCTATATCTAATGATTGTCTTCCTTACAGCAAATGAATGCCTTTGAGTCCAGTAGAATTGGCTTATCAAGATATTCAATCAGCAACTCCTCCTCATTCTCTCTTTGATACGTCTTTGGATCTATTTCACGTGGTATTTCACACTGATGAGATGATCGTGAAAATAATGTCTATGGAAGATACCCCATGGGACAATGGGCATCATCGTTCTATTCTCTTCCTAGAACCCGAGACCATAGAGAGTTATCAACGGATTTTGAATCTGTCTATTGTTGCTACTATTTCCTTTGTTCCTGAACCAACACACAATGTTTTGTATGAAGGGAACTTGGGTAACATTTCACCTACCATACCTCTAGATATTTAAATTAAACCCGGATTCATGGAAAATGTTCATATCGGTGCCTCATGTTCTGTTGATGAAGTCCATATTTACAAAGCTCTTTTCCAAGAATTTTGTGATGTTTTTTCTTGGAGTTATGAATAAATGTCTGGCATTGATCCAAATATTGTTGTACATTAGATTAAGACTTACCCAGATGCTAAAATCGTTCTACAGAGACTTCGCCCAGTGCATCCATGCAAAGCTATTTCTATTAAACTCAAAGTTGAAAAACTTCTTAAAGCCGGTTTTGTCTATCCTGTGGATTTGACTAATTGGGTGTCCAATCTTGTTCCAGTTACGAAGAAACAAGGCACGATTCGTGTTTGTGTGGATTATAGGGATCTCAACAAATATTGTCCCAAAGACAATTATCCAACCCCTTTCGTTGACCAGATTGTTGACAACTGTGTCGGGAGTGAAATCTTCTCCTTAATAGATGGTTTCTCCAACTATAATCAAATAAATATTTTACCTGCGGATCAACATAAGACTACTTTTATTTTCCCTTGGGGAACCGTCGCATACCGAAAACTACCTTTTGGTCTCAAAAATGTTGGTGTGACTTTTCAACGCGCTATGTCTTACGCTTTTCATGACATTAAGCACATTGTACAACCTTACCTAGACGATTTACCGGCACACTCTATGCATCGTCAAAATCACCTGACACATTTACGGGCCATTTTCCTACGTTGTCATTATTATCACATACGATTGAATCCACATAAATGCATTTTTTTTGTGGAGTCCAAACGACTTCTTGGTTTTATCGTATCTACACATGGGATTAGGGTGGACACTCTGAAGGTTGAAGCTATCCTTAATTTTCCTCCTCCATCTACACTACGCCAACTCCAAAGTTTGCAAGGGAAGGCAAACTTTTTACGTCGATTCATCCCCAGTTATGTTGAATTAACGAAACGTTTTACTCGACTTCTTAAAAAGGTTTACGATTTTGTATGGGATGACACTGCCAACAAAGCCTTTGAAACTTTGAAACTTTCCTTAACCCGTACACCACTTTTATTTCCACCCGATTATAGTCGAGATTATTTCCTGTACTTAGTTGCTTCGGACTCTACCATCGCTATGGTTCTAGTCCAAGAGGATGATTCGCGTGATTAACATGTTATCTACTATTTGATTCGGAGTCTCACGGCCACCGAAACCAAATATTTTCATGTGGAGAAACTGGCCTTGGCAGTTGTGCAAGTTGTTCAACGTTTTCATCACTACATCTTATTACGCAAAACCACAGTAATTTTCGATTGCAACCCCATGCAACACATCCTTATTCGACAATTGTTGGGGGAAAAATACTCCAAATGGATAGTTATTCTCCATGAGTTTGATTTGGAATTTGAGCGAGCCAAGTCAAAGAAGTCTTTGGTTTTTTCTGAGTTGATACGTGACATTCCCTCTACTGAGACAGAAACTGTGGCAGAAGATTCCTTTCCTGATGAGTCTCTCTTTGTTATCAGTTTTGACAACATATGGTATGGGGACATTATCATTTATCTCCAAACCCAAAATTTTTGGCCCGATATTTCTAGTGTAGATCGTCGTCATATTCGGTATCAAGCCTCTCAATACATTATCCTTGGTGATACCCTTTACCACCGTGGTATTGATTCCATATTTCAATGATGTCTCACCTATGATGAAGTTGAGAAAGATTTGAATGACTTTCATTCTGAAGCATGTGGTGGTCATATGTCTGGGTATGCCACTGCCCAAAACATCTTATGAGCTAATTACTTCTGGAGTCCAGAAATGCCACATTTGTCAAACATACAAAAATAATATTTGATCTCATCCTTATCCTCTTCACCCTGTAGTTTTCGTTGGTCCATTCACTAAATGGGTCATTGACTTCATGACATGTAACCCTCACTCGATCGGGGGGCATGGATACATCATCGTAGCCATGGATTATTTCACTAAATGGGCTGAGGTGATGCCTACATTTGATAATACTGGGAAAATTGCAGCGTTGTTCATATTTAATCATATCGTTACTAGATTTGGTGTACCTCAAGCCATCGTCACTGACCATGGTAGTCATTTTTTCAATTTCATGATGTTTTAACTTACATATAAGTTGGGTCTTCGACATGAAAACTCAACCCCTTACTATCCACAGGTCAATGGCCTAGTTGAAGCAATCAACAAAGTTCTCACTACTATGCTTCGACAGATGGTAGGAATTCACAATTCAAGCTAGCACATGATTTTATTCTCGACATTATGGGCCTATCAGACATTCGTGAAATCTACCACGGGGTTCACACCTTTCCAATTAGTATATGGTATCGAAGAAATTATGTCAATTGAATGTGAAATCCCATCTTTGAAACTAGATGTCTAACTTCTTCCTAACACCTCATTTGAAGAGGAACATCTCTTGTATTTGATGCAATTAGATCAAACTCGATGTGATGCTTCCCTAGTCATTGAAACTCAGAAGAAGCATGTCAAAGATCAATATGACAAGCATGTCAAACCACGTGTTTTTTCTTAGAGTGATTTGGTTCTCCTTTACAAATAGAATCGTGACTTATTAGGGGCCAGTAAATTCAAGCTCATGTGGCATGGCCCTTATATTTTGAAATGAGTGTTGGAGAAAGGGCCTTACGAGCTAGTATATTATGATGGCATTCCTTTGAGTGAACCCATAAATGGGCTTTACTTGAAGAAGTATTATTCTTAAACTATTTTTGCATGAGTGTTGTGTATTTTTAGTATATCATACTCTAGTGTGATTTTTTTGTTTTTGTTTCTCCTTTCAGCTTCTTACCTTGCATTTTGTTTGGTTTCCAGATGTCAGTGTCTTCATTACCCTATATTGGCTTTGTTGATGGTGCTAGTCGTAGTACTCAAAACATTGTTTATGCTCAGCTTTCGTACTCTCCTTGCTCGATCTACAACAACCATTTGAGATTGAGACTTATGCATCTGACTATGTTGTGGGCGCAGTTCTCACTTAGCATGAGAATCATATGGCATACCATAGTGAGACACTCTCTGATGTTGTCCATAAATACCCCACCTATGACAAATAAATGTATTCCATTGTACAGGCTTTTCGTCAATGGAAACATTACATTCTAGGGACAGAGACGATCATACACACTGATCACAAGACTTTGTAGTTCATACAGAAACAGGGGAAATTGCATAACGACCGCCATCAGAAGTGGTCCACCTACTTGCAGCAGTTCCATCTCAACATCAAGTATAAGACAGGTATCTCCAATCGTGTCGTTGATTGCCTCATTCGGCCTCATGTGGCTTCACTTACCACTGTACTCCATTCATGTGGACATGAAACATTGAAGTGGCACCAAATTTACCAGCAAGATCCAGACTTCGCCACCACATATAAGCTCTTGGGTACAAGCGCCACTGTCACTGATTCTCACATTTAGGACAGACTCTTATGCCACCTGAGCCATATTTGTGTTCCTACAAGTGAGCATGCGAAGCTGATTTCGGAAGCCCACTACAGTCGGGTGGCAAGACATTTTGGCATAGAGAAAAATGTGGTTTTCCTTCAGAAACATTGTTTTTGGTTTAACGTCGGCAAGTATATTTGATCATGCACTCCCTGCGCCATTTCCAAGATGGACATCAAGAATCAAGGCTTAATCACCCCTCTTACTATTCCTGAGAATCCATTGGACTCCATCTCCATGGATTACATGTCTAGTTTACCAACCACCAAGCATGGAAATGACTGCATGTTTGTGGTCGTTGATCGGTTTTCGAAGATGGCCATCCTCACAGCTTGTAAGAAGACTGTCACAAAGGTCGATACTACCAATATCTTCTTTGAACGAGTTTGGGTGCACTTTGGGATACCACAGACCATCATCTCCAACCGAGACAGCAGGTTCCTCGGCACCTTTTGGTCGAGTCTTTGGTCTCTATTGGACACCAAGCTCACAAAATCCACTTCTTTCCACCCCCAAACTGATGGCCAAACCGAGGTCGTCAATCGTATGATTATGCACATCCTTCTCATGTACAAATCTAAGCATCCCCATACATGGGACGATAGTCTCCCATATGTCCAAAACAGTTACAACAAATCTCTCCATAGTTCCATCAGCCATAGCCCATTTCAGGTGGGTCTGGTATTCCAACCATTGGGACCCATTGACGTTGCACTTCCTCTTTCCACCGCACGGACATAATATTCCCCTGATCAGTCTGTGGTCAACAAAGCCACCAGATTCATTGAGTGGATTCAGCACATCCGCTAACAGGTCTAGGAGATTTTTCAGAAATCCAATGCTAAGTACAAGCAATGCCATGATAAACACAGGGTACCATACCAGTTTTAGGTTGGTGAAAAAGTCTAGTTACATTTGTAGAAGGAGTGTCTCACCGAGCCCCGTCGAAAGCTTTGGCCACTTCGTTATGGTCCTTACACTATCACCAAGGCTGTGGGTAGCAATTATTTTGAGCTCAACACTCCACCCTTCCTTGGTTTGCATCCAGTATTCAATGTGGACCTCCTTCGGCCATATTTCCCCCCATTATTGGACACCTCTGAGATCATCGAATAGTTGACACCAACAGAGCTCAACCCTGACTGCATGGAACAAGCATCCACCGATCACATAGTGGACACATGGGTCAAGGGAACTCGCCAGCAGCAGATCCATCTTTATCGGGTTGTCAAGGCAGGGAAACTCCTACACCAAGGCAAGTTGCTCACCTGGGGCCAAATCTAATAGAAGTTTCCTCACCTGATGGGGGAAATCAATTCAATGGATACCATTGTTTCCTAAGGGGGGAGTATTGATCTAGATGGATATTGGTGGCCACCCACATATTCCAACTTCCTCCTCGTGTCCATTTTTGTTCAACACGTCTTTATGTATTGTTTTATAATTATGAATTCTACACTTATGGAGATTTTTGAAGCCTCACACATTCTCCAAGTGGATATGGGTAGCCTCTACCTAATCCAACTGGCCTATTTTGTATTTTTTCATATTAGCACATCTTGTTGTACTTTCAAGGTTTTTTTTAGGCCCTAAACATTGTTTTTTTTTACTCGCCACAATTAGACTGTAAACATAGTCAGATTCTTATGAAGAAATGTATAGTTCTCTGAAAAACCTTTCCAACGGGCTATCACGCACCTAAAATGGAGGTCGTATGCAAAATTTGTGACCCTAGGAAGTTGAGGTACCAAATTACACCAACTTACCCATAGGGCCCACATGACTTTTGGTGTTTCACCTTCTAGGGCTAGGTTTTTGGATGTCTAGGGTTTTGGCATTCATGAGTAATATGAAAAGGGCCTACGGAGCCTCATTGTAATCCATTCTACTCAGATGAATGCGTGTATCAGCCACATCTCTTCTCAGAGATAGCTACCACCATTCGAGCAAGTTTCAGTTCTGCAGTTTCATCCTATTTCATTATTTAATAGAAGATATTTTTCACTGAATATTTGTGTTATTCTTCCTATATTTGTATTTATGGTATTTAGTCTATAATCAGTTCGTTCTACTCCTAAATATAGATCACAGGGGTCCTGTTGGCACAGGTGCAGACCCATGGTTCAACACTTCAGTAGCACACCAACAAAACCCTAACTATCGACCCTTTCAGAAACACCAGCGAAGCAGATGAAGTCTCACCCGAGGTATAGGAAGGGGGAGTTGCAGGACTTAGGTGTCTATAACCTAGTTGGAACATGGATCTGTGATTACAACACTTAACAGAGCACTTAGCCAATAATATGCATTAGTTCATAAGTCCCATTCACATCACAGATTAAACCCTAATTACAGCTCAGCATAGTAGCAACCAAGATCAAGTACTTTTGATCACCTAGCACATAGAATTTACTCATATCTAACAATCAAATACCATAAAGCACTAAGCATCCACAGATCTATCTATCATACATCCATATCAGTGCACTAAGCAGATAAACACATAAACAACAAGAGAAACATTGCAGAAAGAAAATCAGAACACAGGATATACGTGGTTCACCCCAGTGTGGGGCTATGTCCACCAACTTCTTCTTCTCTTATTTATTAATCTTTATTCTATCTACAGTCTTCGACTCATGTGCAGAAAGCCACAAAGCGCAACTCCGCGGGGGACAAGAGATTTGTGCGCAGCCCAACAGACCCTCCTTCCCAAAATCAGGTCAAGGCACAAAGCCACTTCTTATCAGCACAAAGCCTTACACAATCTATTCACAAAGCTTCTCAATTACTTGCACTAAGCCAAAACAGCTCAAGACAACACTTAGCTAGCACTTTTACATATTCTTGCACGAAATCAACTTAGACAGACCTCTCTCTAAGTCCTATCTACTTATTTATACATTACAAAATGCCTAAACATGGGTAAACCCATGGGTCGACATCCCATACCCATTACATAAACCCTAAAAGCCCAAAAAGTCCACAAAATAGGTGAGATCGCGCGATCTCAACTCCGCATGGGCGCTCCATCTTCGACCAGCCTGTCGAAGTCCCAAAAATGGTCAAACACGACCAATGTTTCCTCAAAACTTGGTCAAGGGCCAACAGGTCCCCTGTGATGATGCCATATCGTCGCGGTTCACGATACTGTGAACCTGCAACGATCTCAACACGCAGGTAGCCCCAAAAAATTGACCTAAAATCCAAATTTAACCAATAAAAACAAAATTTTAAACCATGAAAAGATAAAGAGGCAAAAGATTACCTTTTTGACGCAGACGGTTTGCGAAAAGATCCACCAGGTGCTCCGGAATCAACGGTTAAAATTTGGGAGAAAAAGAGGGTTTGGGGCACTATTTGGGTAAAAATTACAAATGAAATGGTAAAAGGATTGTTTTGGCCTATTTTATTGGTTTTTACCATATTTAATTGCAAAATTAAATTATTTTTTATATTTTACCCATGCCCTAAAGTCTATTCAACTTTGCGAAGTGTTTTCTATTAAAGATTGAAAGGTCTATGGACGAGAAATTTGACAGGGGTGTTGGCACTTGACCAAGTTTTGAGGAAACATTGGTCGTGTTTTGACCACTTTTGGGACTTCGATAGGTTGGTCGAAGATGGAGCGCCCGGGCGGAGCTGAGATCGCGGGATCTCACTTATTTTTCGGACTTGTGGACCCAGCAAAGGGTTTACTAGGGTTTATGTAATGGGTTATGGGATGTTGGCCCATGGGTTTACCCATGTTTAGGCCTTTTTGTAAAAGTATATATAGGAAGGAATGTAATGTAGAAAGTAGTAGAAGCCTAGTGCAAGTGATGTAAGAACTGGCCATTGGCTTAGTGCATGACTAGTTGGCTTTGTGCAAAGAGTATGTTAAGGCTTGTGGAGATAAGTGCAAGCATTTTGTAAGTTGCTCTGTGCTCCTAAGGAGTTGGCTATGTGCCTTGACCTGGTTTTGGGAAGGAGGATCTGGTGCGCAGCTCGCAGATCTCCTGTCCTATGTGGAGTTGGGCTCTGTGGCTTTGTGCACAAAAGTAGAAGAATGTAAGAAGATTGAAGACTAATAAAGAAGAAGAAGACTAAGTTGTTGGACGTAGCCCCACACTAGGGTGAACCACGTATATCATGTGTCTTGATGTGCTTTGTGCGATGTTGTTTATGTGGTTATTTGATTAGTGTTGTTGTTGTTGTTGTTATGTATAATGAATGCATCTGATGTTGTAGCTTAGTTCTTAATAGTGTTAAAGATGAATAAATGCTAGATCTGAGTTAATGTTATGTGCTAAGTGATTTCAAGTGCTTGATCTTGATTGTTACTGCGTTGATCTGTAATAAGGGTTAATCTGCGATGTGCTTGAGAATAATGATCTAATGCATGTTGTTGGCTAAGTGCTCTGTTAAGTGTTGTAATCACAGATCTGTGTCCCAGCTTCGTTGTAGACACTTGAGTCCTACAACCCCCCCTGCCTCTACCTCGAGTGAGACTTCATATGCTTCGCAGGTGTTGTCTAAAGGGTCAGTAGTTAGGGTTTTGTTGGTGCGTTGTTGAAGCGTTGAACCCTAGGTCTGCCCCTGTGCCAACAAGGGGTCCACCATTTTCGATTGTTTTTGTGTGCTTTTCTTATGTACAGATACTTTTAGAGTTTTTTCAAGAAAAACTCTGATAAAAGTCTTAATTCTTTCTCATGCTCATGAAACCATGAGAATGCAATCGAGTAATATTTTGTCGTTTTTTCAAACTCGCATTGGTAGTACGAAAAACGAAACCAATGGAGTATCCTTTAAGCTCTTTTCAAACTCCCCAAACATGAAAAGATAGTCGAGCGACCTTGTTCTTTTCACGCTCGTAAAATTATTTGAAGAAAACGTCTGATGAGCATTGGACTATCTCTTTTTTGGTCTCATTAGACTAACTTACGAAAAATGACCTTATGGAGTTCTCTTTAACTGTTTTTCAAACTCTCTAAAAATGAATAACCCTTGAATTTTCTTTCTTTGGACTCGTTAAACAAACATCAAAAGACCCATATGGGATCGAACCACTCCTTCTTAGGGTTCATTAAACATAATCTAAGGGACTCATCAGAATGATGAGCTTACATTTACAATCATATGTTATACTCCTCAAGCTTGCATAAAAATAAAGAGGTACTCACCAGAAATGGTGGGGATGAATTGGGAAAGAAACGTGTCTATGTATTTGTGTTAGTGGCAGTAATAGTCACCCTTGAACATGACACCCCCCTTCATCATTGTATCTGGGTTCGGAAATCTATTTGTCTCTCCTTTGACCATATACAAGTTCATATGTTGGATCCTCCTTGAGTCAATGCAGCCAAGACAATTGTCGTGTCATTCATATGTTCAAAAGAAGTCCAACCTAAACAAGTCTTCTATTGAGTCGGCCATCTGCAATTATATTTTTTCTACCATATCGGCCTTCCCTGAGTCAGTCATGAATCACCTCATACTCTGATCTACTTCAAATCTGTTACATATTTTGTGCCATTGATGGGGGATACATTAAGGCCCTCCTATGATGAGTCTTTTCATGTCAACTTCAACTCATTATCCGGTAACAAGACTTAGAAATCATTTAGTACCTTAGAGCCTGCATGCCTCAATGGCAAGCCTCTTCGCTTTCAATAGTGGGTTCACGTCATTGAGCCCTGATTGGAATATTCCATCGAGTGTTTGACTTCAACTCATTTATTCACATTTGTTGGATTGTACTAGAGTACCTTGGGATTCATTGACATCAATGGTGATGTCCCTCACACTTGTTAATGGTTTTCATTAATGACCGGTAATCAAGTGGTTCCTACCATGTTCGACTTCGACACCTGTAACCACATGGCTAGATTCGTACTTAGAGATGATGAAAATGAATACCTTGAATCTCATCATATCGGTCCAGGTTGCGATGGAGTATTCATAAGTTTGTACTGACACATAGATCCACTGTGTATGTCTCGTGGCTATGTCCAAATTTGAATTCTTTTAGAGCATAGATCCACAGTGTATTTCTCGTGGCTATGTTGAATCTTGATGAAATGGATCCATATTGTATTTTTAGTGGCCATGACTCACTTGACACTTATGTTTAGAGTCACGGGTAGTCTGAGTATGGGAATGTCTACCTCAGAATATGGTATATTATTATGCAGATGCTTGATTGTTTGCAGGTTCCCGATCAATGCGCTCCTTTTTTTCGACACACACATTCTACAAAGTATTTTAGTTGTCACAGGTTCCAGCTTCATACTTTGGGGGGAATTCTATTACACATTATTTTGGTCACCCGATTGATCAACTGATGACATGTGCTTAACTCATTTCTATGTTCCCTGAAAATATTAAAGGAGACTTTCTCCATGAGAAAAGTGGTTTGCTTTTCCTCTCTCAGTAACTATGACAAGTAAGATTGTCGCACCTTTCTCTATGCATGAGGTGCGATGATGCCTTATCGTCGCACTATACACCAAATATTAACTATGATTTCATCGCAGGCTTCCTGTGCATAGGATGCGATGATGCTTAAGCAAGGGAAAAGTCAAAATTCATGAATGTTATAGAAGGGAATCTTCTAGAAGATGAGGTGGCCTCCGATCGGTTTGGATCTTACTCGCTTCTCTGATTTAGTGGGATCATCCTAATCTCCTCATCCATCCCTCCTTCACTCTATATAAAAACGGGTCTCTTATGGAAAAGGCTAAGGTTTGCATAGGCTTGCATATGCATGAAGAGTTCTACTACAGATTATACTTGAGATAGCTTTGTTTTAGCTCTCTAAGTTGGATTGTGGATCTTCTTCATCAAAGGAATTGGAGAAAAGATGTGTGTGTTGGAGCAAAGAGCCATCGAGAGGGACCTTGCAACATCAAGGCATGGGTTGTATTCTCCACTTTCCATTTAATATAATGCAGCAATACATTTCTTCCCTACAAAGGTGTATTGTCTTTTATTGTATAACTTTTTTATCTTATACATAGAATTCATTAGATATATATATCTTTGTTCTCTCTCTCTCTCTCTCTCTCTCTCTCTCTCTCTCTCTCTCTCTCTCTCTCTGTTGGTTTGTGCTTCTTAAACAGGTTCACTATCTCACAAACCCAAAGATGGAGCAACAAGGATGACACTAGCAAGGATCAAGCGTCATTTAAAAGGTATGTCACTTGTACCTCTCTAAACTAGTTTATATGACAATGAAGTCTAAGGTGAAGTTTGTATTTTGTCTTGTTTTGTTCTAGCTTCATGTGGAAGTTAGGGAGATTAGTTTGTGTCCGCACTTACCGATTTGTTCGATAACAATGAGTCGTTTTCCTTATTGAAAGAGTTATCATGTTTTGACAATCTGGTAGAGTTGTATGTTTTGTTGGAAATATCGTTGTCATTGATGTCAAAGACAAGGGGAGACTACATATGTCCAAGATAAATATTTCAAGATGGAGATTGTTGGAAATATTGTTTTTGGACTTTTGATGCTCAGCTTGGATACCCTATCTTTGAAGGCCCTTTTACTCTGAAGACCTGGCTCAAATGGGAGCATAGGTTATATGGTTGAAAATGTGATTCTGATACCTTTCCAATGGGATATGGCACTCCCTATAACTCCATAGGAATGAGGATATATGAAAGATTTTTTTTAGGTTGTCCCAACCAGTTTTACAAGTCAACCCCATAAGTGAACGCAGCATCACTATAAATACAAGATAGATGTGCACATTCAAAGTGTATCCAAGCAGGAAGAGAAAGTACAAGTGTGTATAAGAGATATGATGTGTCCAAGAGTAGATGGAGAATTTTCTTAGGAACTAAAGGTGTGCAAGAGGTGTTTTCTTGGAGTTTTAAGGGTGCACTATGAAGGACTAAGGTCTATGATGTTGCAAAGTGCGTTGTTTTGAGGTTTTGATGCTATTGTTAATTGGTGCTCGATTAAAGAGATTGGTGTCTCTAGTAGGTTGGTGCCTACACAATATTGTAACAACACCCAAGCCCCTAAGTACCCTTTTAAGGGATGTGGTTTTGAAATTTCACTTTTCCTCAATCATCTCAAAACCTCTTCTCGGGGGCACCATCGTCTTCTTCTCATCAAGATATTTCCAACGATTGTCCTCATACTCAAAACCGAGCTCTGGATCAAACGTTATGGCCCTCTAAAGTTTATTGGGTCTTCTTTAATCATACTTCACTTCACTGCCATGTGGCATCCATGTAGCTTCATGCCACTTGTGCCATATAACATGGAGCTGACATGGCATCGGCCACCTGACCCTTCAATCCTTGCCCTATCAGACCCTCATCCCATTCTCTAAATCGACTTCTATGATTCTTCCAGGCCCCTATCGTCGGAGTGTCCTGTTAGTACCCATATATGCAAGCTTAAAATGTTAAATTTTGTGCCAAGTCTCGATAGCGCAGTGTGCAAGGATTGTGTAAGGCGAGCTACCATAAGTAGGGAATTTTTGCAGCATGCATTGTTGGAGCACATGCCATGACTCTCTTCGCACGAATAAGTTGCTAGAAGCTCGGTGTTACTGCCTACAAATATTTTTGTTGTTTTGTGTAAGTCTCTCATTGCCTTAAACCTCCAGTTGGGCTCATCCTGCAACATATGGTTATTTTTCAATGAATCATGGTCTTCCTTGTTGTTCTCTTATTTTATTTTCCAAAGCCAAGTAAATAAATAAAAATTATTATAAAATCATTTTTTATGATTTTATTTTAATTTTTCCCGCCCATTATTAAGGGAATTTGGAAAATAAAATAAAAATTGGGTCTTACCAAATCTCGATCTCATCTCCAAGGTCAATTCAAATTCAACATCAAATCACACCAAGCATTACCTAAGTATCTAAAAGAACAGGCATCAAGTGTATCAAGGGAGAAGCGTCGAGGAGTAAAACGTTGGTGATTAAGCAACAAGTGTGCCAAATCTCGAGGAAGAATGCTCACATTAAATGTCAAATGAAAGCACTTCTTCAAATGTTGAAATCATCCATGAGAGGCGTTCACATGGCCCAAAGGATTGGTCATGTAAGTTCCAGTTTTTGGGTCTCTGGATCAAGTCCCTCTTCGCCATTCCCTGAACTGAATTTTCCTTTTAATAGAAGACCTTGCACTTTGCTCAGGATATTTTTGCCTCTTGAATGAGCTCGCAAATATTTTCAATCAAGAAAAGGAAACCTCGAGGACTTCAACATTGTTACAGCATGGAGGAAAACTATGCAACCACACAAGAGAAGAAGGAATGTGTTGCACTGGTAATGAAAATATGGTTTCATGAAAGGGAGGAAAACCAAAGAAGGATATTCATTTTAGCAAATGTAGTGGAACAAGTTTGAATTAAGAATGATTATGGTGCTTTGTTTTGTATCCTACAGTAGTGTCCATGCGACTATCATATGAAGGTTTAATAAACTTTGCATCTTCATAATTATGCCCTTAATTATCAGTTGTAAAACTAAATATCTATTGAGGATAGCAAGTTGGATGTTGAATGCAATATTGAAACTTAAATCTTGGTCACTTATCTATTATTGATTATCGAGTAGTAGGTTTTCCTCCTATAAAACCTTTTCTAGAGGTGCACCTTGAATATATAGCAGAAGAAAATGCAAGTGTATTATCGGAAAGTAGTGTTGAGGGCGCACACTTTGAATGGCAAAGCTCTACCAAGAAATCAATAATCACAGTCATGTTGCAAGTGTTGAGAACTATTGAACCATCGCCACCAAGCATTTCCAAGAACAAAAACTCCTGACAAGCTTCAAGTTTCAAGCGAGATTAAGGGGTCGAAATATTCATCAAATTTTTTTTAGCTTTGGAAGAAATTGATCCCAGATTTCAAGGAAAAGAAACCATATCTAGATGAACTATCGACTACTACTTTCTAGGCAGAAATTTATCATTACAGACCTTGATGGATTTATTCCATATTCAAGATTAAACCTCGATATTTGGGGGCAGAGTATAGTGGATGATAGATTATTGATCATCTTCTTCAGTTATCAATCAATAAGAAGATGATAGTCAAAAGAATTCATCCAAGGGGGGTGTGTTTCTATTAGTTCCAGATTTATTGCAAATTATTCGAGATCTTATTATTTTCAGATATTGATTCCACAAAGCTGGTAACAGCTTGGATTTTGTATTTTCTATTAAAACTATGTTTTTCAATGTAACAAAAGCGGGGATTCCTATGGGAAGACAGGGGTTCGAATATTTCAAAAACAGAGTGTCAATGTAAAGGCTGAGATTTATATCATACAAGTTTTATTTTCTGAAACATGGCATGCTTAGAGATCTATCACCTTGATGTATACATTGTGCTCCTTTTGTAATTCTCTTTTACTTCTCCTTCGAATGCAGAGATATATTTTCGCAATGCTTAAATTCTCATGCAAATCCAACTTCGATTATAGTGAAGATTTCATTATTAATTACCTATTTTTGTAATTTCCATTTAAACATCTTCATTCTGATTCAAGACATTGTTTTGTATCTGGATGTCTTCTGGATGGATATATAATTCATCACACTGTGAGATTATGTGTTCATATCTTTGTTCTATTTCCTCTATTTCCTATTTTTCATTAAGTGTCTATCCTTTAAGGTGCATGCCTCTAACCTATGAAGTGTTGCAAATCTGATTAGATATTATTAGTAATTCCATCCTACAAGCTCAATCTTCTTAACTTACTTGACCCACTCCATTAATCTAAATCATCTTATCAACTAAGGTGCCTTAGCTCTTGTGCCATAGCAATCTGGTGCATATTTTAGGGATAACATGTCCTTTCCATGAAACTGTATCCCACTCTGACCATATGTGCCTCGACAGATCTGACAGCCCTCAAGGTCAGTTAATCAATGACTCTGGATGCATCAAGATCTTTACATGCATGATGGTTAAATCCTAAAGCTTTTAACCCATTGTCTCCTTGACCAAGTGGGACCCATAGAGATCGACGGAAGAGATCGCATCTCAGCCTATTCGCCGACCTAAAGATATGATCACCTCTCGGAGTCCCTTCTATCGGAGTACCTTGTATATCCTTTGACAGATCAATGGCTATAATTTCATTGTAGCCCCTCTTTGATCAACGGCTCAGATCTTCCCTCAGATTTTTCACCTACATGTGCCCAAATCCTCTTGGCACATGATACCATCTCTGCTTGACACGTGGCACCATAGCCACCTGACACATGGCACACATATTTCTCATAGACATCCACATGTAGGTTCCAAATCATTATGTCACGTGGCACATTTTATGCTCAACACGTGGCACCGTCCACGTCATCCTTTTGAGCTCTTCGAAAAAAATCAACAATCAAGATCTTCGTAACCCACTTCAAATAGAACCCTACGATAAATGGTCAGAATATCTTCACCTGAGATCTAACGGTAAGGGTTAAGACACCTGTCCCCAGGTACAAAGTTGATGTGGCTTGTGTTAGTCCTATCCTACGAATTGGAAATTAACACGTGTCCACCTATGTACACGTTGGTTGCCACCTGTCTGGACACGTAGCCCTACCACGTGGTCATGACACGTGGCACTCAAAATCCATTGCAAGGTCTTTCCTAAGAACTCGATTCTACTTGAAATGCGGCACAATGCCCACATGCAACATGGACCAATTTATGCATGCCATGTGGGCCAATTGCAATTTGACATGTCACCGTCAGGCTTACGACCCTCCTCAATTCACAGGCTTATAGCTCAAAACCAATGGCTAGGATCATGTCTTTCCTTCTCACCGATAGAGGGTCCATATTGTCCCTCGGAGTGCCTCCCATAGGAGTCCAGTCACCTTGGATCCAACGGCCAAGTTTGTTCTCTGACTAAATTAACAACCCTGGTTTACTCTCGAAGTTCCTCCTTTCGGAGTGCCTCTTCTCAAGGGTACTCCAAATAGTACCCCTCCAAAGAATGGTCAATATGTTTCAACCCTTCAGATATGACGACTAAGATTTAAGGTCCTTCATGCCTTACGGGGCCCATTCTTTTCTATTAACCAATTATATATCGACATGTGTCCACCTATGTGACACGCCAGCAATTGTGTTAGCACTCACTGTCAACATGACGTCACGCTCCCTCCCCATCCCACTTACACATACTATCAACGATCAATGATGGAGGTTGATCCAGACATTATATCAATCAATAGACTGGACCATTGATCAGAGTCTTCTCTGTCGGAGTTGCACTGCAACCCAGTGTTGAAACGCTATGATGGCTCATTCTCGATCAATGGCCAAGATCTCCTATATCTGCCTCCGATGGATCCAATGGTCGATGATGGCCTCGATCCTCGGTAAGCCCTCAAGCATGAGGGACTTCAATCAACTGATGTGATGACTCTGGGTCTCCTAAGTCATCGGACTCCAACGGTAACCACCACCAAGGATCGGATGGTACAGAATCTACCTTCGATGCCCTCCGATAAATCAATGGTCCTCGTTGGTTATGGGTACATTCTCTCCAGGCATCCTAGCCTACCCCAATGGAGGGTCAGGATTTACTCATCGCACTGATCCAATGGTTGCAATTCCTTGGAGCTTAAAACAAGGATTCATGCAGGTTAATAGTCTGAATATGGACTTAGACATTTTTCGGGGACTTCTTCAAGGGTTTTCCTAGACTTATAGCCCAAAGTAGATCTTCTATCCTCAGGATTCTTCCATTTAGGTCTACGCTTACATTAGTACAAAGGCCTATAGGTGCATCAAGATCTCACTCCACTAAACAAGCTTACACAGCAAATAGACTTGCGAATAACAAAAGGATTTATCTCAGCTACACAGACATATTTATACATGAAATTATTCACAATAAACAGCCATTATTATTGTCCCAACATTACTCAAGTACACATACTTGCAAAGAAATAACTAGTTCGTACATCAAGCAAACATACACATCCATGAATACAATCATAGGCACTAGTCTATTCATTTTACTCAATACCAAAAGCATAAGGATTACTTATTTGTTCAATGATGGATTTAATCAACCAACTAGTTGTGGGTGTTTGCATTTCCACCCAACCATAGGCTCTTCATGCTTAGTCACTTCAGTAGTAGGCCACCCCCATGCAAAGACATGACACCACCAAGGAAATCTTCCTCAAGTTTTCAAGGTAATGTGGTAAGGATTACATCATACCCACCTATCCCATGCCTCATTGAGGTTTATCAGATGTCCTCCCAGCGTCAATATCACAGGCATCTCGGTTTAGATTGGGAACCTCGACTCTCAAACCAATCCTACAACCCAAACTCTCTTTTTTTGAGACTTGCATCCCTCTTCCCCCTTGGGCTCTCTCCTTTTTTTTTCTATGTTTCCCTCCTCCATTTTCTTGCATGCATTCCTTACACAGGAAGGTTTTGGACCTGTCATGTTCATTCTATTAGAAGAAACCTGTGGGGTCAAACTGGGTGTAGAATTCATACTTTGTCTTACCCATTGATGGTATCTTCTGTTGTCCTAACCAAATTTCCCATACCTGTATTCATGGGGGTGGTTGGTTTTTCAACTATAACCCCTTCTCATTAACTGATTTTGCCTTGGAATCAGGGCTAAGGAATTAGTCTGAATATTTTCAACATAATATATCCTCGAGGGGGTTTGGGTTATTTCATCATAATGAACCCCCTCTCTAGGCTTCCTCACTCTTTCATCTAATGGTATCATGGGTCGGTACTTTAAGGCTTCATCCCTCGGTAAGATAGTTGGCAATTACAATTTAAACAATAATAAATTTACATTGTTTGCATGCCATGGCATGGAAATCATTAATCATGAATAATTACAAGTTGGGGGAAACATAGGTGTTACAAATATCTTGTTGAGTTGGTGCTCAACTGAAGAGATTGGTATCTCTCGTAGGTTGGTGCCTACAAGATTTGTTATAGTAGATTGGTGACTACAGACATTTATAAAGATAAGTTTTTGTGATTTTCTCCCACAAAGGGTTTCCAAATTAAACTCTGTGTACTTTATTGAGTTTACATCCATTTATTGTTTTAAAGTTAAAGAATGATTAACGAATGCTC
>ML777770.1:509819-531615 GCA_009831015.1 Picea engelmannii | reverse complement strand
GCCCCTGAATCTACCACCCAAGACTCGGAAATATTATCTACAGAAATAATCAAAGCATATTGCAACACATCACTTGTTACATTTTCTTCCTGATTTTTCTCATGTCTTCCATCTCTTTGTTTCTTTGGAGCTCTACAGTCTTTCTTCAGATGTCCTTTTTTTCCACAATTCTAGCACTCTATCTTTCCAATTTTGGATTTGGATCTGCCCTTCCTAGAATTCTCGCGGTTCCCTGAGCCCTTTCCTCTATCATTTTGTCTTACCCTGTTCTCCATGTTCAACGCATTACCTGATGTCTCACCTGTGATTTTCCATCGCATTTCCTCACTAAGGATAACACAAACAACGTCATCAAATTTTAAAGTATTTGAACAAGAGACAGAGTTACTTACAGCCATGACCAAGTCGTTCCAGCTTTTTGGCAATGAGCACAAGATTAGAAGAGCCCTGACCTCATCATCAAAGTCCACTTTTACAGAACTTAGTTGATTAGTAACCGTATTAAATTCATTTAAATGATCTGCAACAAACCCACCTTCTAACATATTCATATTAAATAATCTCTTCATTAGAAATACCTTATTGGATGTCAATGGTTTTTCATACAATTTAGCCAATGCATCCATCAAATCCTTCGTTGTCTTTTCTTTCAAAACATTGAAAACCACCGACACTGCCAGGCTCAGTCGTATCGTTCCTAGATCCTTTCTGTCAAGAATATCCCATTCTTCGTCCTTCATAGTCGTTGACTTCTTTGCTATTATGTCCAATGGTAGAAATAGATCCTTCTGATATAAATAATATTCCATCTGCATCTTCCATAACTGGTAGTTTTGGCCGTTAAATTTCTCGACCCTAAACTTTCCATCTTCCTCCATTGCTCCCACTCGAACCAGGAACCCTCTTTTCCTATGAGTTACCTTTCGCTCTAATACCAGTAGTTAGAAAAATAGGATCACGAAGCAATAAAATAAAACAAATGTGGAAATAGAACACAGAATATACACAATACAATAGAGACACAGATATATGTGGTTCACCAAGTGTGGGCTACGTCCACCAGAGAAATTGCCAGGTCCTTCCTTTATTATTATCCAGCAAATGAAGGGATACAACCTACAGCAAACCCATTGTAACTTTCTCTTCTTTATCTCACAGTCTCCTCTCTAAGAATACAATATTTGCTATGATACATAGTCGCAATACATTTCCCTCATAAAAGAGGGTTTCCTTCTAGGGTGAAAAACCCTAACATAACTTCTATTGTTAGATCTGCGACCTTATAATGAGCAGTCGAGATTTACAATGAAATTACAATATATATTTATAAGGCATTTTTTCCTTCAGGGGCCCACTTGACTCGAACCCTGCATGGGGGGTAACCCCCCCTGCACTCCCCCATGTGGATGAGTGTACATTCTTCTGGGGTTTAAAGTCTTCATGGGCTATAAACACGATTGAAAACAAAGACCTTTGAATCAGGAAGATAATCAGGCTCCACAACTAACAACATTTTTGTAATAAAATGATGACAAAACTAGCTTCCAAGTTGGGTTTCATAGTGAGAACTCAACACCTTATTATCCTTGGGCTAACGCTCAAGTGGAAGCTATCAATCACGTTTTGAATACAATGATCCATAAGATGGTCAGGAAACACAAAAAAAACTAGCGTCTTATGTTATTTTTGACATTATGGGCATATCGAACCTCAGAAAATACTTCCACCATTTTCACGCCATTTCAACTCATCTATGGAGCGAAGGCGGTATTTCCTATTGAAATTTAAATCCCTTCATTAAAACTAGTCGTAGAACTTTTTCCCAACACTTCTACTAAGGAAAAACGTTTCTTGTATTTGGTTCACCTAGATGAAACTCGTCGGGAAGCTGAAATGGCCAACGAGACTCATAAGAATGGGGTTAAGACTCAATATGATAAAATTGTTCATCCTCATGTCTTTGTGGAAAGTGACTTGATTTTGGTGTATAACCAAGACCATGATACGTAAGGCACAGGTAAACGTAAACCCCTATGGCATGGTTCTTACATCGTTATGTTGATTTTTCATAAGCTAGGTTAAGCATGAAGTTCATTCCATTTTTAGCATTTCACTTAACCATAAACAATAATGTTGTAGCAACCAAGATCATAAGAAGAAACACCATGCACAAGAACACAAGAAGTATCCTAGGAAACCCTTCTCAACAAAGGAAGAAAACCCAGCGAAATCCTTTGCTATAATCTTCAAGTGAAATACCTTCACCTCCAAGAAAGACCTACCACACAAGAGGGTGCTTAAACCCTAGAACTCTAGCGCCCAAGAGAGGTGTGCACCTTTTTCCAAGGAAGTGTACTTGCTGAAATTTCCAAACTCACTTGAGTGATTGTATTTCCACAATGAGAATTTTCCTTTACTTATATTAGACGTGTCCTATCAACTGAAGTGTCTATTGGCTCAACAGGGCCGACCTCTCTAAGTCACATTATTATTATTATTATTATTATTATTATTATTATTATTATTAATATTAATATTAATATTAATTATCTTTTACATTTAATATTAAGCATATTAAGGTGGGGTCGACCTGTACCCTTTATATAACAAATAGGGTTACAGGTAGGTCTGACTCTTGAATAGCATATAGCAAAGGATCTAATACACCCACTAGTGCTCATCCACTAGGGGCACATCCATAGAGATGGCATAGCTCTGATTCACTGCATTACATAGAAGAATCAGGTCTTCACACGTTCACATGTTCTTGTCCACAAGCACGCCCACTCTACAGATCTGCTTTCCCACTGTTACCGACAGGAGAATCATCTGGAGTCTTCTCCTCAACTCTACTGCTCAAAGGAGGCCATTACATCATCTTCATTTATTTTCACATGACGATGTGCCCGACGCTTTTAGGATTTCACACATTCACCTTGTGCTCAGCCACAGGCATGTCCTAACTCAACAGATCGTTTTTCCGCGGGATGATCATTTGGATTTATTCTCACTCATGTCATGGAGGAGGTCATATCTACGTTCCTGGCTCTGTCTTAGGTAGGAACCACGTACCCTTCTTAGGGGCTTTCTCTTAGGTTTGTAAGCTGAGAGAAAGACTCACATAGCTTCTATGTTCCACATCTCACAGGTTTTTAAGCTAGAGGATGTCTCTCATAGTTGCATTCATCAATACTCCCTCTCATCTAGGGAGGCATCCTTTATCATGCCAAGTCTCACACGGATGTATTTTTAATTTTGTCTTGGTTGGAGTTATCGACACAAAGTTAATTTGGTGAAGATATCTGCAATCTTCTCATGTGTAGGAAGTTACTGCATGTGTACGATTTTCCTCTGCATCATATCTATGAAATAAGGATGTTTCATCTCATTGTATTTCAATCCATCAAGAAACATTGGGTTCTCAAGGAGATTTTACTCACAGTTTTTGGTCATCACCATAGGATCCATCTCATGGTCATGTAAATCTATCAAAAGCTTGTGAAGCCGCATTGCTTCTCACACTCGATTCTTATATACTCTGCCTCTGTGGTACTCAAGGCCACAGAGTTTTGTTTTTATGATGTATCAAGAAACCATGGAAAACTCACGGTAGAACATCAACTGGATGTGTTATTTCGATCCACTGTACCTTCTGCTCAATCTGAATTGGTCTATCATGCATACTCAGTTTCAAACTGGAGGCATATCTCAAGCCATATCCAACTATGCCTTGTATATATCTCAATACATGTTTTGTTGTTGTCTTAGTGAGTTGTCTTGGTTGACTCGTGAAATGACTAGGCACATTCACTGCATGGTATGAATCCGGTCTGGTGTTAACCAGATACATTAGTTATCCAAACAGTTGTTGATCAGTCTCGTCTGAATCATCATCAATCTTCTTCTTTAAGTCCATCATGGTGGATTTTGCATTCTGTCATATTGAACTTCTTTAATATTTTCACTGTATATTTTCCTTGACTCGGGAAAATCTTATTGGTCCTATGTCATACTTCTTGTCCCAAGAAGTAGTGCATCATACTCGGATTCTTCATCTCAATTTCAGAAGTCAAGGATTACTTGTATCCAACAACAACTCTTTATGAATAAGTCATCGGGATCAAGTTCTCATCACCACATTGTATAGGTTTGGATAACCAATACTCTTGTTGAAACTCATCAAGAATCTATCTATATGCTATTATTAGTTTCCAACTCATGGATGGTAGTACGGATGGAAGTGTATCGAGTTCACTGGGTCAAGTGTCTCATCATAGACAACTCCCTTTGTTTATGAGAAACCTCTGGCTATATATCTCGTTTTGTATTTCTTGACACTTCCATAAGCTGCATGCTTGATCTTATAGATCTACTTGGAATTTACCACAGACCTCCCTTTCTGGTCCCTAAATAATATCGTATGCATCATTCTTTAAGATATATTGGTATTCTTTTGTTATGGCATCTTTCCATACCGGTTCTCTTGTTGCTTCTCTAAGACAAGGAGTCTCAACATCAATGAAGTGGCTCATTACTAAAGGATAGCTCGAATATCTCAAAAATCTCTTTTGCTTTCTCGGAATGTGCCTTGAGAGGCTTGTATGTTTCTTTGCCTATTGCAGAGTGAGTCTAGGTAGGCATTTTATGCCTTACTGTAATATATTTGAACATATCAACTAGAGATCCTGGATAACCTAGAGTAATGTTTGTCTCCCTATGAATTGTTGAAGGGGGAGAAGGTATTGTCTCACTGTCAATCTCCATCTGAGATTCTCTGGTTCTTTGAAAAACTATCTCTTCTTCAAGGACAATGTCTTTGTTTGTCTCATTTTTTCTCTTACTATATATGTCTTTGAAGATTCATTGTACCCTTTCTTCCTAAAGGATCTAGATTGGACTTCTTCTCTTTGGGTACATGAATGTATATGGTCATGTACATAGTCTGCTTCATATCTCATCTAATATGTTGCCTTCCACAACCTTCACGATGGCTTCGTCAAGGTTGTCACCTGTGACCTGGACAAGGTCAACAAAACACCAAGCAAGAATAATACTCTTTTGGTAATAGTAGATAAAACAAAAAACATGAATAATCATCACAGTAGCTCCTTTAGAGCTATCACTTGTGACATGTCTAAAGCAAAGATCAAAAGTAAGAAATACAATACGAAATGAGGTAAACACTCTTCTAGTGTTGTGATCAAACATTCCTCCATGGTAACTTGGGATCAACACAAGAAGTTTCTCCTAGAGGAGATGTTAGTTGTATATGTTACATTAAGCATTTATCTCAATATGCTAACATGCTACCAAGTATAATACTTTACAAATATTTCTACCTCAACTATAGTGTTTACTTGAAAAGGGGTAGTAATCAACTTTGTCATGTGTAATTTTGAATCTTATCGGCTTAATTAATCAAACCTAGAATCTGGAGTCTTGTCCTCAAGAATGAGTGTGTGTTGTTTTTCTTCCAAGTCTCCTTCACTCAAGATGACAAGTTCTTTCTTCAACCTGTATTTTGTACTAGGACAATATGTTATCTTGACAGAAGGTTGGGTTAGAGAATAAACTCTATGATCTCAACTTTAATCCATCTAATACCTTGACTCAAAGGTTAGTATGATGGTCATAGCTCCAACATGCAACCTAGATCAAAATAATGTCATAAAAAATAGATGCATATCAGAATAATCAAACCTGGGTTGCATTATTCTTCTAAATGTGTTGGATCTTGAGATCCTTTTGGATCTAAGGGCAAGAGATCCCTTCTCCTGCAAATACCCTTTAAAGCTTAACAAATTAAACATATGTGAGTACATACCTCTAATAGCATTTGCAGGTAGTGGCACCATCTGGTAGCAGCAGTAATAATTACCAACTCTTAAAAACTTCATGGGTGACTGCAACTGGTACTACAACTGATACTGCAACTGCAATTGATACTGCAATTGATTCTGAAACATCAACTACAACTTAGGGTTTTATGAGGAAACCCCAATTTTTCAAACTTTAAATTTTGAAATTCTGATCCAGGAGCTAGATGCGCTAAGCTAAGGCGAGTAAGCTAGTACATACAAATTTTTGAAAATCCAAATATTTCCCCCTCAAACTTGACCAGCGGATTTCGGGACTGGTGCTTCTGGTTTTCTGGTACTTCTGGTACCGGTGAAAACTAGGGTTTCACTTTCCGGGAGTTCTATCCACTAAAAAGGTGTGTTGAAGGTGCCAAAGAGTTCCTTGGGCTAGGGCGCACTTTTCTAGATGGATTTTGGGATGAAATTCCTCTTCAATAAAAGCCCTAATTTTCTTGTACAGCAATAGTGACGTTTTTCTTTTTTTCTTGTGAAAGATGCTTGTGCAATGGGTTCTTCAAGACCTATGCTATGATACCATGTTGATTTTTCATAAGCTAGGTTAAGCATGAATTTCATTCCATTTTTATCATTTCCCTTAACCATAAATAATAATGTTACAGCAACCAAGATCACAACAAGAAACACCATGCACAAGAAGTATCCTGGGAAACCCTTCTCAACAAGGGAAGAAAACCCAGCCAAATTCGTTGCTATAATATTCAAGAGAAAGACCTTCGCCTCCAAGAAATACCTAGCACATAATAGGGTGCTTAAACCCTAGAACTCTAGTGCCCAAGAGAGGTGCGCACCTTTTGCCAAAGAAGTGTATTTGTTGAAATTTCCAAACTCACTTGAGTGATTGTATTTCCACAATGAGAATTTTCCTTTACTTATATTAGACTTGTCCTATAAGTTGAAGTGTCTATTGGCTCAACAGGGACGACCTCTCTAATTATTATTATTATTATTATTAATTATCTTTTACATTTAATATTAAGCATATTAAGGTGGGGTCGATCTGTACCCTTTACATAACAAATAAGGTTACAGGTATGTCTGACTCTTGAATAGCATATAGCAAAGGATCTGATACACCCACTAGTGCTCATCCACAAGGGGCACATCCATAGGGATGCCATAGCTCTGATTCACTACATTACACAGAAGAATAAGGTCTTCACATGTTCACCTGTGTTCATCCACAGGCACGTCCACTCTATAGATTTTCTTTCCCACTGTCACCGACAGGGGAATCATCTAGAGTCTTCTCAGAAACTCTATTGCTCAGAGGAGGCCATCACATCATCTTCATTTTTGTTCACATGACGATGTGCCCAGAGATTTTTGGATTTCACACGTTCACCTTATGCTCAGCCACAGGCATGTCCTAACTCAATAGATCATTTTTCCACCGGATGATCATCTGGAGTTCTTCTCACTCACGTCATGGAGGAGGTCATCTCTACATTCCTATCTCTGTCTTAGGTAGGAACCACGTACCCTTCTTAGGGGCTTTCTCTTAGGTTTGTAAGCTGAGAGAAAGACTCACATAGCTGCTATGTTCCACATCTCACAAGTTTGTAAGCTAGAGGATGTCTCCCATAGCTGCATTCATCAGCATGTTAGTCGTGTATTATAGAAAGGGGCCTCAATGGTTGATTATGAAGGGAACGCTTTGTCAGAGCTTCATAATGGGCTCCATATCAAGAATTATTATGCACATACCAAAAGGCCACGTAGTATATTATGTATTTTTAGTAGTGGTGTGGTGTGCTTATTTTTATTTTTTTGTGGGGTACGATTTGGTTCCATACTTATCATGTTTGGTGCTTGATTTATAGATGTCAATGTATGCCCCAATTTATGTAAAATTGCATACGGCACCAACCATAGTACCTGAAACATTACTTCCATCGCTCGGGCGATCTTCTCACGCACAAACAAATTGAAGAGTTTAGGGGGGTTTTTTCTCAACCCTACAACCAGCAATATTGTGCAGTATAGTGCGATCATCTGCAATTATTTCTCATTATGCACAAGTTAGGTGTACATTTGGATTATTAGTTGGTGGTATCTCAATTGAATAACGTTTATCTGGTCCAAAATCCTATGATATTCGAAAATTCTTAAGGGTGCACCTTCTTGAGAGGCATTTTGAATATTTGTTATGATCACGTTCCAAGAAGTTCAAACGCAATGGTTGATTTGTTAGCTAATTATGCGATATATTAGCATTTGTCACATTAAATTAAGCATTAACACAAACATTCATCTATATAAACACATGGATTTCCAATCACATAATTTGAATTCATAAGTGTTGAACCATATGTATATAAAATACATAACTAGTAAATCATGTCGAAAAATCAAAAAAAATATATTAAATTCAAAAATCAAACACAGTCTTGTTCTTACCTGGTCATGATGGAATGGAATTGCATCAACAAAATCTCTCGCAATATACATCGAAGGTTTCAAGTGGTGGGAATTTTTATGCCTTTAATTATTTATGATTCATGTAATATTGTTTTTTTTTAGATTCCACTGCGTAATTTAACCTAAGATCTAGTGTTTCTGGATGGTTTTTTCACAATTAAATGACAAATTGTTTGGAATTTCCGATGATGATATCCATTGAACCATGAGATACGTGTTATGAATTGACATATAGGGATAGGATTTTCCCTACAATGTCATTTTTCATTATTAACTGTCACTTTTGTCGTAGGTTCAATCCCTCTAGATTGCGACATTAGTATTTCTCAATTACACGGTGTAACTTGTGCAGTAGTGTCTACCCTTGATGAGCACCCTAGTTAGCATTCTTTTTTCCATTTGGTGCCCATGTTACAACTATCTATAGGCCCAGGAACCCTTATTTATACCTGCCATGACTAAAAGTTGAGCCTCATTTTTCTTTCTTAATCTTTTTCTAGCCATGTCGCAAAGGGGTTCTCGTCCTTACTTATGTTGCTTAATGGTTGCATATGCATAGCATTGTCAATGTCTTGGTGCCTACTACTATGTTGTTTTATTTAATCCCTCTTTCCGCCACTGCAGTAACTCTTGACCTCTTATCGTTTGCATCACTTGCCTCTTTTTTTCAACCCTTACCTTTGGAGAAAACCACTGCTATGAGTGGACATTACTTGCCCAGTACCCTTTTTGCATCTAGTTTGCATAGGTCAGTTCAACATGCTTGGAAAATAGTTGCATTCCAATGAACCACTCATTTCTCCAAATGAACTCACTTTTATTTATTTTATGTGCTCGTAAAACCATGAAAAAGACACCATTGAGTACACTTTTACCTCTTTTCCGCACTCGTACATCTATAGTAAAGACACTATTAAGCGTATTTTTATCTCTCTTTCACGCGTGTATAAACATGAAGGAGCCACCCAAAAAAAA
Source organism: Picea engelmannii (assembly GCA_009831015.1). Taxonomy (NCBI): domain Eukaryota; kingdom Viridiplantae; phylum Streptophyta; class Pinopsida; order Pinales; family Pinaceae; genus Picea; species Picea engelmannii. Next base: position 522,343 of record ML777770.1, on the reverse strand, counting down.
GAGTGGTGGGGTTATCTCAATCTGTATTCAATAAAGTGGCAGCCATCAGTTGTTGTCTCCCTTGAACATAGCACATGTTTGCACCATTGTCTTACAATTGGGTTATAGCTTGCTTAGGAGCCATATCATCATTATGAGTCATATACTCCTCTAAATGGTTTTTCTTCCAATCACTATGGAGATTTATTTGATGCCTCATGCATTGTTGCACTCTATTGTTAGTATTCTTGAGTCAATGTTGTCAAGTTATCAGTGTGTTGTGCTATATGTCCAGGGGAAGTGAACCCTGAGTCGATCATTCTGCAATCTCGTTGACTTTTTGTATCGGTCATCCTTGTTTCAATTGTTGGTGATTCTATCTCTTCACATAATCTCTCGATGATTGTTTCATGTCGATTGATGGGGATACATTAAATCCCTCCTTTGGCAGGTTTCTTCTTATAGACACCGGTGCATTATCTAGGAAAGGGATCTAGAAACCAGCTAGTACCTTGGAACTTGTAGTGATCAGTGGAAAAATTCCTTGCAATCGACAATGGTTTTAGCTCATTGAATCTTGATCAATCTATTCTACGAGTGTTTGACATCAACTACTCTACTCACACTCGCTAAATTGTACTTGGTACCTTGGGGTCCATTTTCATTATTGATGGATCCCTTCACGTATGTTAATAGTTTTCCTCAATGATCGATAATCAGAGAGTTTCCATCAAGCTCAACATCAACTTACATATTCGCATGATGTAGAATCCTACCATCAACAAGGTTGGATTGAAGACCTTGGGCTTAGGGGGCATCACTCATCTATGCTACCCATCCCAAGTTGCAATTGAGTATATCACTATTGTATGAGTACTTTGAAGACCACATTGGCACTCTCATTGGTGCTAGATGTCTTCCTGATGTATAATATGACATAGATCCACATTGTATTTTCTCGTGGATATGATCTCTTTAATGACATGGATTCACGATGTACTTTTTGTGGCCGTGATATTGCAAATATTTTCATGGATCCAGAGTGTATTGTGTTGGCAGACATGTTTTTTCCTACATCCAAAGATGGGTATGCCTACCTCAAGGTTAATGTATATATGTTTGATTGATGACTATTTGTAGGTACTTGTTGGTTCCTTGATCTACGAAGTCCTTCCTTATGCCACTCATCGACATGAATTTCCATAATGTATTTCAACGATTAGTTCCTCTTCTAACCTCATACATTAGGGGCATTTGTTATAAATGAGCATGGAACTTAAACAAAAATATCATAATAGAGAAAAAATAATCATAATAGGTTTGAAAAAGTTCATAATTGAGCGTGGAACTTGTTCACGACTTGTAATTGCTTAATTTACATGCCATCGAGCCTATCTATGACTTGTAATGGTCCATACAACCTAAGTGGGCCTAATGGTTAAGAACATGTGTTTCCTCTTGAGAGGTCACGAGTTCAAATCCAGAGGGGGTAGGGTATGTATACCTCCGTGGACTTTACTAGTCAAATCGTTGGGCGGAGGAGATCTCATACACCAATTTGGTGTCTAGCTTGGTCGCGACCTTAAAAATAGATTATTATTATTATTATTATTAATAATTGCTTAGTTCACATGCCATCAAGCCTATCTATAACTTGTATCCATTTAAATCACATGCCATGAAGCATATATCTAAGCTCTTATAAATTCCTATAAGAAGAGGCCTTATTTAGGTGTAGAGAGATTTAGAGGTTGAGAGTCCTTACATCGATGGATAGCAATCAAGAGTGGAAAAGGGAGTAACTCTAAGATCTTGGAGCTAGAAGGTACCTCAATAGTCTCAAGGTAACACATGCTATGTTGTACTTTCATATAATATATATATGGTGTTTTTTCCCTCCAATTGATGTGATATGTGTTATTGCATACATTATATTGGTAAATGTAATTTCATCTTGAGAGAATTAGATTAGATTTGTTTGTAAACTAGATTTATTTCATGCTAAGCAAAGTTGAAAAGGGTACATGGTGTTGTATGTGTGTGCATGAAAGTAATTGCAAGAGCAGAAGTGAAGGCTTGGATTTGCATCATCCTGGATACAATAGGACAATCGTCTAGTAGAGGTAAGACACATTCTCATCTCTTGTTAGTATAAATCGAACCTACAAACTAAATCTAGAGGAAAACTCATTGTTATATCCAGAGTTTGTCTCTAATCTCTATCAGATCAGTGAGAGAGCTCACCTATCTGTAGAGGATATTCATCTACAACAACGGGGAGCACTGAATAACCCCACAATCATTTCATAACCCTTTCGTGTGATTTTTCCTTTGGAGCCTTAAACCCTTGAATCATTCAAATTGACACTTGACCTTTGGTTGCATCAATCATAGGCCAACTATGAGAATATCTTAGTAAGGGAAACCACATAAACGACCTACCAACATGTCCTTTCACACTCCAAACATAACTTTGGGCGCATCATTGGAAATTCAAGCTTCTATCATGTAACAAAACTAGGCATTTTTACCAATTTTTCCATGGAACTAAACTCTACCGTTTGTGATTGTAACTAGTGGTGCTTCCATAACCACCTTGTATGATCTATCAAGAACACCCCATGGACATTTTGAACCATAAATTTCTCATTTATGGGCTTTATAAACCCTTCCTTCCTTGACATTTTTTCAAACATATAACCAGCAATCCGTGATTTTCCCCAAATTTTTCTCATTGATATATTTCATCCAACACATAATATGCACACTCAATTTTTCTTGTATGATGCAATTTCCAACACACACAATGCCAATGATGTAGCCAGAAGCTTTGCAATATATGCCCATCAACATTAATCTTAAGGCAGATTCTCTTTGAACAATAATTTCATTAACCTAGCATACATTTTCCCCTAATCATTATTGAGGCTTGTTGTCAAACAATTGGCATGCAACTATACAATTTCATCTAAACACATATTTATGTCCCCAATACAGCTCCAATTTTGAAACCAAAAGCTCTAATATCATATTGTAGCATCCGCATAATCCTAGCCATAAGGGTAACCACGAGACAAATTTCCAAACTTTCAACCCACAAAAGCTAAATCTTCATAAAAACAATTTGCTAAACCACTCAGAAAGGGTTAGAATTTGCATGTGCGGGTGTGAATTTAAATGCAACGAAAATTACAAGCACAACCACGAGACAAACTTCCAAACTTTCAACCCACAAAAGCTAAGTCTTCATAAAAACAAATTGCTAAACCTCTCAGAAAGGATTAAAATTTGCATGTGCGGGTGTGAATTTAAATGCAACGAAAATTTCAAGCATAATCACATAGATCATGCAAACACATTAACTTTTATAACAAAAAACGAACATAAATTTTGAATATTCATTAACAACAATAAGGCACCGAATTTTTAACTCAAGAAAATCAAAGAAACTCACTGCATAAAAGCAATTTTCCATCCAAATGTAAGTATCCATTGCAGATACCACCCTAATCCAAGCTATGAGGCCACCATGGTGAAGAAAAAAAGCTATAAGGTTCTCTTTCTCAACAGAATCCATTTGCTCTCATACTCTGTGAATTTGCTCACCATCAAGCATTACAAGCATCTCATTTAGCCATCAACAACGAAGAAACTCTATTCCATTGCACCACGCAACACAAGGAAATCCTACCCTTTCTTTGTTCAACGATGCCTCAAAGTAACCTTCTCGTACAATGCCCTTAGTGTGTCCAAAAAGAATCCAATATGTTTTATGCATGACAAAAATTACCTTCAACATCAATACTTTACTTCTCAAACATTTAAAGTGCAACAAATGTATAGTGGGTGAAGGTTTCCTAACTTCCCCACCATTTATGCTCACCTACAATCACCACTCTTCATTTAAAGTGTGCAATTTCCCTCTTAATGGAATTGATTACGGTGAATTTCTAGATTATCCCATGGATAGCAATGGTGAATACAATGTGAATCATGAACATGAGAGTTCTACACTAAATGGTGTAAATGTAATGAGAGGATTGGTGAAATGATCACTAACGTTACTTATAACAGTTAAATGTATGACTCTTACATTCCAATAATGAATGTACTTAGTGCATGCTTCCATAACTATGTGAGATGGCGTTACCACCAACATTTCTCAAAAACCCATTGGTGTTTTTGAAAAGCATACCAGGGGCATCAATTTCAAGCTCACATAGGAAAATGGATTACGATGATTGTTGGCTAGGCTAAAAAAACCAAGAGATTGTAAACCCCATTATAGTTGAACAAATATTCAAGCATTAAAGCCCAAGGTTCAGTGGACAAAAGAGAGTGATTGTAGCTCAGTTGAAGCAAGAGCCGCCAAGATAATCTTTGTTAAGGCAAGTGGGATCAAAGAGAATGCCATTTAATTGAAAACATTGTAGATGAAAATGGAATGGGCAACTATTCACTCCAATCTGTGTGTATTAGTTTAATGATTGCAACCGCAACTCAAGCAAGAATTGTGGAGAAATAAAAGAGTAGACATTCTTTCCACACATATTAACTATGATTAGTGACATATTCAACCAATAATTGTGCACATATAAATACATCAACATTTCCCTTAAGATAGGCACATTATCTTAGCTCTAACAATTTGTTGAGAGAATATATATCAACCACGTACCAAAATAGAAACCAACTAATAAGAGCGAATATCTCATATCCAACTAGATCTAATCTCCTACAACTTAACAACAAACTATTCATGTAAAGACAAACTCTACTTCACAGTGATCAATGCATTGGCAACCACAACCTTATTGTATTATCAAGTGTCACGCATTAATCTATAAGAGAAGTAGAAGCTATTAATTCCAACACTTTCCAAGACAAATACATGTTTCGATCTCTATCATGTTATGGCTTCATAAATGTTTTTCACCAATCCACTACATCAAATGCTCCACCATGAATTGAAGAACCTCTTGATATGCAAATTTTATATGTGGTCCACCCTAGCATTTGCATTTTGTACCTCAATCATCAAGACATCATTAAATGATCAACATCCATATAAAAGAACATCTGCCAAAGTACAAGGATACCTAACCGATGTGACCATTGATCTAATAGAAAGTCCTTCAGTGCATGGCTCATTCAACCTCTTGATGGACTCCCCCTAAATGTGTAACCAATTTCATCCATGATTCCAAGTGTTGACCAATGCCACAAATGCACCCACTCTTCGCTAACACGTATCCCTTCAATGTTGCCTCACACTGACACACAAAACAACTTATATACAAGTTTATGGGCCCATAACATCACCCAGAGTCCACAACCAACATATGGTCCACTCATTGAGCATTTGACTGACACACGACACACTCTTCTAAGTGTTAACAAATCTCCTTATACGGATGAACAACCTCGCCCTTTGCAAAAATACAATAAATGATGACTTCAGGAAATCAACTCAACTATGCCATGTGGACATGCATCCACTGCCCTCGTGCTCAAGCAAGAACAAATGGCCAATGCAACTTATACACCCAAGCGCAAGGATGCACATCCATATGTCCTAGTTAAGTTGAACTCACCTATTCAACATAGGGACCAAAACTTGCAACTAAGACACACCAAGTAAGCTATCAATTCTAACACACCTAGCCATCTTAGGCTCAACTCAAACACACCAAACGAGACATCAGCTCGGACATATCAAATAATTCTCATACTACACACAACAATGGATCAATGTATCGTGCTCCATTTACCAATCCTAAACAAGAAAAATTTTACACCATATTTGTGCAAACCTAAGTTTTCTATGACACATATACATAAGCTCAATATCCAGAACAACAACACTGTTTTTGTCGTTGCAAGACTGAATCCGCTATCTAATAGCAACATATCCTATATCAATCCCAACATGATGTTTGCAAAATCCTTCTCATCAGCTCTTTCATCCTTGCTCTTCTCTACATAAATACACTCCAATCTCGCATTGTAATGCATCATTTTGTTTCCAATCTCTGTAGGAGATTCAACATCGCAGTGGGCACAAGAAAATAAAGCAAATCGTAAACATTAGTATATCGCTTGTAATTTTTGCATTGTGCACTAGCACCACAACAAACCGATACCAGCGTGGTCAAAGCACCAGAATATTCAATCCTTGCACAAGTTGCCCACTATCACAGCGAACTAATCGACTCCAAAATTGTCTTGTTGGTCAATGAATCTGGGCATGAAATGGCCCCTTTATTATGCTACGACCTTCATGTAGATTTTATGCACCATGCAAAACATGCTTGCATGTTAAAAAAGTTCTTAAAGCTCACCTCTTTTATGGATTGGCTAGACTTCGAACGTTGCTCACCCAAACTAATCACTGTTGGATTATTTCTCGCACCCGCCCAAACAGCAACAACACCGATCCAAACTCGACCGCAGCGACTTGTCTAATGCTTCAACGATGCAAAATATTTTGACATTTTGTGCAGCGACCACAGCAATGAGTATCACCATGAGAATTCCTCCCTTGCATCGTGAGTTTTTGAAACATAGATATCCAAACTAGCATAGATCCACACAACAACGGGCACTACCACGCTCAAGAACTGGATTAGCCCACTAGCACTAGCGGCAATGTTTCACTCAGCCAATCTATGCATGATTTGGTTGTTCAAACTCCATGATTTGGTAGCATAAAACCACTATGTTCATTAACACGGGAAAGCTCAAAGATCGAACATCGAATCACTGGTTTGTCATAAATCGTTGACATGCCTCATACATGAAGCACTACAGATCACTAGACATCACAGTGCCACTGTGACTATGTATTTTTCACAAAGTCTACGAGCACTGTATACTCCATTGGTGGCTAGCACTCTTGGCAATAACGAATATTCTTTCAACACCATAATCGTGCCTCCTCACTGACCTCTTTTGACAACCTTTCCATTTTCCAAAGCACACATCTTGGTAACCACCACATCAACACATTGACACGAGCGTCATGTGATCTCGACTACATAGGGTTTGTCACTGCTTCTCATATCCATCTCAATCACTCCTCACCAAATATTCTTTCAACACCCATGCCATGGATTGGCACTTACGCTTAAATTCAAATAGCTATGGACTGGCACTTACGCTTAAATTCAAATAGCTGTAGTATTTTCCTCCATATGGCAACCTTCATCACCCAATCACCCACAAGCATTTCTACAACCACGAAACTTGTACAATTTTATCCTAGCAATTTCAGCTAGGATCAAAGATTTAATTTTAGCTATCAAAAATAGACTCGACCAATGAATCTCACAAATATTGAGATCAAGAATCTCTCGGACTCACAAGAGATCTTTCACAAAATGTTAGCTACATCAACATTTCCACATAGGTACTTCCACGAAAACCTCACGCAGCAAATAGATCCACCATTAGCAATCGAAAGAAACAATAGGTACTTCCACAAAAACCTTACACAGCTAATAGATCCACCGAGCAATCCAAGGAGACAATTGACATCCTGTCGATGCAATGACAAACATGTCTGTAGGCCAAAGAAACTATAAATCAACACAATCATGAGACCATTCTCCATGGTGGTTGCTCCATTGACCCTGAACACGACCACAGTCAAGCAGTGACAAAGAAGCTATAAATCAACACATTCATGAGACCGTTCTCCATAGTGGTTGCTCCATTGACCCTAAACACGACCACAATCAAGCAGTGACACAGAAGCTATAAATCAACACATTCATGAGACCGTTCTCCATAGTGGTTGCTCCACTGGCCCTAAACACGACAACAATCGAGTGTCATGTAGAGATTGACCTTTACACAACTATACACTCACGAGACCGTTCTCCATAGTGGTTGCTCCACTGACCCTAAACACGACCACAATCAAGGAGTGACATGTAGATATTGACATTGACCTTTACACAACTAGACACAGTAACCCTGCAAATGATGCATCTTCCACTATGACCAACACACATCCCGCATGTACTCGATGTCATATACAGCTAACCCTAAATCTCCTGTGACCTTTTCATGACAGATTTTCATGAAGCAACACATGCGCTTCTCCAATGAGCAGCAAACAAACTGTGCTTCTCCAATGAGCACAAACAAACTGATTTCTCTAATGATCTACAACACCACAAACACATGCGCTTCTCCAATCAGCACGAACAAACTGATTTCTCTAATGATCTACGACACCACAAACACATCGTAGTAGAAAGTAGAACCCCTTTCTGCAACAAACAAACAATCAAAACACAATCTACTATTTACATGCTGATTTCTCTAATAATCAGCACTTGAACTAGGCAGAACTACATTCTACAACATAAAAACACTCAAAACACACAATCTACTCTTTTTACACCTACCACTGAACTACACTCTACAACATTCAAACACTCAAAACACCTAATCTACACTTTTTACACCTACCATTGATGCGCTCATAGTTTTCATTTCCTTGAGCGTTCTCACTAGACAGTCAAGCCCAATACTGCTCTAATGCTATGTTAACAAAAGGAAAGAGTGGATATTGTTTCCACGCATCAAAACACTGCTCTGATGCTATGTTAATAAAGGAAAGAATGGATATTGTTTCCACTCATCAAAACTGTGTTGAGTGATTCATTCAACCAATAATTGTATATATATAAATACATAACGTTCTGTCTTGATATAAACACATTATTTTACCACACTAACAACGTGTCGAGAAAATATCTCAAACACACCAAAATAAAAAAAATCCCGTATCTATAAAACAAGTAGAAGATATTATTGAATGCTTGGCAATCTATTACATAAACAACAGCATTAAAAATATAGTATTACACCTAAATCAATATCAAGTGTGATTTCCTAGCTCTACTACGACCCACCACCTTTAACCCCATGATGCCTACCAACAATATTATATGTTTCTTGATTGGGCACTTTTGCCCATTAAAGCTGTACTTCTCTATCACTAATATTGAAGTCAAAATCATGTTTCAAGTCTTTGTACCTCCATGTTTCTGGGCATGACAATCCTCTTTCCTTGGGTTTGCACTTGTGAAACCTCGGAGTGTGGTTTCTTGCATCGGTTGCCTTGTTTTTAAATAGCAGATTTCCTTGCGCGCTTGCTTATGATCATCTAACTTAACCTATTCGACCATCACTGAGTGACGATTGACACTGATCTAACACTGCATACAAGGGCTCAACTGTTCTCTTTTACTTGACGATTGACACTGATCTAACGCTGCATACAAGGGCTCAACTGCTCTCTTTTACTTGAGATGCAATTTTTTCTGGCTTGCTCTACTGCCTCAATGAACACACTCTAACCTCAACTTTTCATACTTCGCATAGGATAGTGATTTATAACTCTTAATTTTAATTGGTTTTGGATAAAATTTAGACTCCAAGACGTGGAAATTTTCCACGTATTCCTTAATTATTAGATATTTTTGGTTACAATGTGCTAGTTTCACAAAAGGCCAGTCATCTAAAAACAAGATTGTTCCTTTTCAATCAATAAGAGAACGTAAATCCAACAAATGATGTATTCCAGGTTTAAACAAATCAACTTTGCAAGCTATATCTTCAATAAAAACATTTTTTTTTAAATAAAAAATAAAACAAATAAAAACAGCGCTTCCAAATAGTAAGATGGGATCTTATTGTCTGCCCCATTTCCTAAAAGATATTATTCAAAATATGAAGATCCACTTCGAGAAGAAATATATCATTTTGACAGCTTTAAAATGTCGTTCGATTGTATTCTTCGGTAATGTCCATGTCTCTTGACCAGATAATCTGAAAAAAATGGCAATTACTTTGCTCGTCTTAGGTTTGTAATTCAAATAAATATAGAAACATTACACTTAAGTTATACCAAATAATACACATTCAAATAATAAACCTTCAAAACCGCATAGGTATGTGCTATAATAAAATCTCACGTCTAAAAATAAACAGGATAGTCATTCGACAATAGCAAACTTGACAAACTAGAAAAATTACTTGAATAAGAACTGATATGGCATGTTCATATCAAGAATATTTCTGAAGTAAAATGCACGGTACTTCATTAAAAACACTTCTAATGTTCACAAAATTTGGCTCAAGAAAAATTCATAAAACAGACCATAAATTTTCTGACATCCAAATCTTTTTATGAATAAATCCATCAAATAAGATATCAATGACCAACTTTATATGCTTCCTTGTAACAATGGATGCCAAGAAGTATTCAAGTATTCAGACGTCGATAGCTGCTGCATTAAATAGCCTGTCCAGCCAATCTTTTGTTAAAAGACCAACTGTATTGAACAAACTAAATCCCAGTCCAAAAGAACACAATAGGGAAATTAATTAAAAATATACAAGGTAGCTACGGGGGCCAAAGTTCAGGCAAGTAAAGAATAAATCTCCCACCAAAATCAAAAGGTGGCAAGCTAGTCTCGATTGTACATCCAGAATAATTTCACTGGTTCATACATGCTCCTTGAAAGTGCAACCCCGTCACAAAGAAAAAATTCCGTGAATTTGTGTTGTTGTAATTACGCAATACCACAAGAGACTCTCTGGCCATTGATCTTTAATTTTGTGAAAACTAATCTAAATATGCATTCTCCAAAAGACATTTCAGCCCAAATATTTTGTTCAGGACCAATTCATCTGCTGTCGGGAAATTTTGCCTCATAGGTATAAGACGGCTGCAAAAGAAATAGTGCAAACAAGCAGATCAGACAGTTGGACATAAGTCATAAAACAAATTAACTACTTAAAAATCACCAGAGAAAAAGCAATACCATGAATGTTGCTGTAATCATTTTTCCAGCAAACCATCTGCCATGAAGAGCACGCTGTGCACCAATTGCAGATGTTGCACTATCAAAACGCAGGTATACGTGCCCGGCACTATGCCTGCATGAAGAAAACAGAATAAATTGTTAAATGAGATCAAACAACACCAGAGATGAATTCATCTAAATTGAAAGAGTATATTGCACTCCTAGTGGGTCCCTAGTGTGTGGCTTTGAGAAAGCATCAAATTTTACAGATGCCCCCGAGTAGTTGATCAACCCAATAAAATCGACACAGCCCACCACTACAACTCCCCAACCATAATGGGGAGCAACATCATCTCATCTTGGGCTGAAGGTCAGGCAACCTGTTTGAAATTAATCAGATGACCCCTGTAATGCCATTTAATCCCACTAACACTAGCATGTGGATTTGAGAAAGCTTGAAATTTCACAGATATTCAACAGGAACTGAAATTAAAATGTAATTGTCAAATGTCAACAATTAAATACATTCCACACATAACCAAACGTTTTAAAAGTCAGAATCAGTAAACGACTCTGTTATGAACCGGTTTACTAAAAATACACAAAATATGAAACTATTAATTTAAAGAATATATATATATATATATATAAACCTGTTGAATCAACCAGTTCAGTACCAAACTGGATGGTTAGGTACTGTGAGTGTGTGTATTCTTGTACATCAATGTAAACCTGTTGAATCAACCAGTTCCCTACCGAACTGGCTGGTTAGGTACGGAACCAGTCACCGAACCAGTTAAAGGGCAACACCAGACATGAATTCATATAACATGGACATTGTATGCGAGAGAATACTAATTTAGCTAGCTAATTGCAAGAAATTACAAAGGATACTCTGTATCATAACAGTACAGGCCTTGACTATTGAATGAGCACTTATTAAGGTATACAACAGAAGAGAGGTGAAAGATACACTCAACAAATCAATTTTCTAGAGAGATTTTTCAATTAATGTTAAGCATATTCATCCACATATTTTTCAATTCATGTTGAACTTGACCACAGACACTCGAACAAATCAATTTTCTGGAGAGATTTTTCAATTAATGTTAAGCATACTCATCCACAGATATTTTTCAATTAATGTTGAACTTGACCACAGACACTTTTCAATAAATGTTCAACTTACTTGTCCACAAAAATGTGCCTCACTGCACCGAATTTGGAGCATTCATCTTGCACGTCCTCTTTAATATCCAAATCAAAATCAGGTTCAGTCTGCAATTTGAGATATTGTTTCTTAGAAGAAAAATTTGGAAGATAAAAAAAATCTCAAGATAATGACAAGTAAAAAATTCCCCGGTTAAACAGAATGAGCTTGCACAAACCTCATTATTTGGATCAAACATATTTTTAAGCAACAAACAGTCATTTGGAACTCCAATAGGATCCATAACTGGGGCAGCAACTGCAGGCGCAGCTACCGCAGAACCATGTAACCCCATATAGCCAGACATAGTAGTTGGTCCAAGAGAAGGCACAAGAGGTGCCACTAGAGAAGACATACCAGGAACAGTTGGTCCTGGGAGGCTCAGAGATGGATTAGCTAGGGGCACAGGGGCCACCGATCCACTGCAATAGACCATGACAAAAGAAACATGTCAAAACATTATCCCAAGAAAATACCTAAATAACTAAAAACAAGAAATTGTCCCTGGTGAT
>ML777770.1:488720-505304 GCA_009831015.1 Picea engelmannii | reverse complement strand
TTTCACAAAAACTAAATATTAAGCACAGAAATGGTTTCATCGATATTTAACAAAAAGCTCTCTTTTGATTTTCTATTAAATTCGAATACTGATATATACCTTGTAGTTAACATCAAATTTTAACATTAAAAGTCAAAAGTGATCCCCATTTTAGAGTGTTCAAACCCCTAGGACATCAGACAGAAGAAGGGATTTAGATGTTTTTCTAGTTTCAGCAGAATTAAGAGTTTTTAGCGTTTTAGCGCTTTTAAAATAAAATAGAGCGACCTTTATTTTATTTTAAAATAAAAACAATTAAATGCAAGAACAAGTGTTAATAATAAGACCAACATAGATCGATCTAAACCCTGAATCTATCAAACACCAAGGGGAATCAAATCTTTTGAGGTGCAAACCTTTTTGAGTGCAAAACTTGAGTAAAGGTTTGCACCTCAAGAGATTGGATCCCTCTTAGCACTTGACAGATCTAGGGTTTAGATGGATCTATGCTGGTGTTATCTCAACTATAACATTCATGTTATTCATATCCACATTAATCACACATATTTTCCTTTCATGCATTATATTAAGATTCCATAATCTCAACTATATTAATAACACTAGAAGAAATTCCATAATTCCATTTTTTCAACTATATTAAAAAACATGAGAAGAAATTCTCATAGTCTCAACTACATTACTAAAAAGCAGGTATCCCTATTCATTGCAAGAAATTCCATACTCTCAATTATATTATTCATACTTGCATTATAATGACATGATGGGGAAGGAGCAGATTTGTGTTTGGCCTTTATGCCTATTGCTGGACCCTTTACCAGAAAGAAAGAGAATTGGTATAGTGACAACCGACTATTCAAGCAAAACTTCTCTATAGAGGAACTTGCCCTTGATGAACCAAGCAAGTCAGCCTTAACTGATGTTGTCAGATTCTTTTCAATTTTCACTGCTACCTCATGGGCTTGTTTTAATATGCAGGTATTATTATTCATTGGAAAAAAGCATATCTCAGCTATATTATTCACAGTTGCATTATGTTAAAATTCCATAGTCTATACTGGAAGAAACTCCTTATTATCAACCTCGGACAGAGTGAAAGGGCACATGCATGCATGCACCTTCCAGCTATGGACAGTCTTCTACAGCTGAAAATCTGGACACCTGCAGATCTGGTTGCATCACTCTTGAATTATAGAAAGAGGGGACACATGCATGTATGCATGCACCTGCCAGCTAGACTTAGATAAAGCATGCGCCATCACCAGCTTATCGTAGAGATACCACCACTTACAGATATACTAAAGTCATAAAAATAAAAGATAAATTCAGTTTAGTTCTATTTTTTAGTAAATTCTATTTCTGAGGGATTCACATTCAAACTTATTTTTGTAAACCCTAGTATGCCCTTCTCAGATCTATAAGATAGAGGGAAGAAGTATGGATTCATTTATTGAGCCTTGAGTCTAGCAGCAAGCAGTTTAGGGGTATTTTCCATGTAGTGGTTTTTTCATCTCAGAATTAATAAAAGCAGTGACAGGTTTTGACAGTCGTATATTGAATTCTATTCATTGTTTTCTACAGCATTTGTTTATAGATTTTAGCATTTACTAACAGATATTTTTATAGTTTCTTAATTCTGCTGCTTTAGTTTCATGTAGGAACTGTAGTACAGTGCAGAATCTGTTTACCGTGGGTTTGAGAAATCCTACATGGTATCAGAGCAGTTTACTGAAACCTTCTAAGAGTCCTCGTATGGATAGCAGAGCTGATATCTGTGAGATGGTGCTGTCAGGAAGTTTCAAGGATGAGATGCTTGTGATCCATGCTTGAGAAAAGCACAATGGACCTATGATCAGGTTGTTGTCTTTCTGTTAAGTTGCTGATCAGTTTTGTTTAGCAGAATACTCCAGTCGAGCAGTATGAAAACAGATTGGAAGGTCCCTCTAACTTCATTCAGTGGAAGTGTTGAGTAAAGATGTTGCAGGAGCAGAATCTGTGAGACTTTGTTGAGAACCTAGTTGTAGAGCCTACCGATTCAGTGTTGTCGGTAGATCATAAAAAAGATGACAACGGTCAAGCAAGACATCCTTGACTCTATGAAGGATCATTTAATCCCTCACATCGCCAGGAAGACCACAGGAAAGGACATGTTTGATGCTCTAGTCACTCTCTATCGAAGTGAGAACATCAATGAAGATGTTGAGGAATGAGTCATGCAAATGAGCAAGATAGATAATGTAGCTGCCTACTTGATGAAGATTACTGAACTCCATGATCAGCACTCCAAGGTCAAGCAAGTCATCCTTTGACTCTGTGAAGGATCATTTGATCCCTCACATCAAAAGGAAGACCACAGAAAAGGACATGTTTGATGCTCTAGTCACTCCCTATCAAAGTGAGAACATCAATTGGAAGATGTCGAGGAATAAATTTAGAGCCGCTCAAATGAGCAAGATAGAAACTATAGCAGCCTACCTGATGAAGATCACTAAACTTCATGAACAGCTTGAAGAACTAGTAGTACCCATCACATTAAATGGGTTCTCATCTTCTTGGCGAACTTTTATCTGTGGGGACTATTCCTGTAAAATGCTCCCCACTTTTGAGAGGCTATGGGATGACTTCATCCAAGAGGAGACGAGACTGGAAACTGTTGCATGTATGGAGGAGCAGCAGAATCTTGCCCACATCAGTAATAAGAAGGGCAACGAGAAAGGAGGACCCTGGAAGGGTCAAAAAAGGACAACAGGATTCAAGTTCCTCTAACCAGAGAAAGGACTTCAACCACATCAAGTGATTCAAGTGTTAGAAGTTTGGGCACTTTGCTTCTCAATGTCATGAGAAGAAGGGAAAGGACAAGCAGCAACAGAAGCATTTTGCAAGGAGTGCAAAAATATCAGCTAAAGTAGATGAGCTTTCATCCAAGCTTCAGACACACTTCCAGGTTCCCCCTATGGTATGTAGGCACTGGATTAAGCATGTGGCCAATGGCAACATGGAGAAATAAAATGATCAATTTATGGCTAGAGGGTTCTCCTCTAGAAAGAAGGAGGTGACTACAAGGAGACTTTTGCTCATGTTGCCAAGTATAACTCTATCAGATATATTATGGCTTTAGCGATAGTCTTTGATTGGAGATTAAATCAAATGGATGTAAAGAGTCAAGACAACATTTCTTAATGGATTGATTGAAGAGGTACACATAAACCAACCAAGATGTTTCAAGTCTTCGATTAGAGTTTATATCAAATGGGTGTAAAGACAACATTCTTAATAGATTGATTGAGGAGGTACACATAAACCAACCAAGATGTTTCAAGGTGCATGGGCATGCGTCCCATGTTAGCAAGTTCAAGAAGGCCCTTTATGAGCTGAAATAAGCACCATCTGCATGATACTACAAAATCAACGAGTATCTTTGAAGTTTGAGTTTCACTAAGACAAATGCAAATTATAATCTTTGCTAATTGGTTGATCATTCTAATCTGCTTGCTCTAGTCCTGTATGAAGACAATCTTATAATTACAAGTATAAAGAAACTCAAAATGGAGCAAGGGAAAGTTGGCTAGAGAATTTGACATGGCCATTAGCTTGATGCACTACTTTTTGGGTCTAAAGCTTTTCCTTGGACAGGGTAAATACGTAGTCAAGATTCTGAAGAGATTTCAGATGGACTTCTAGCAAATTTGAAGTCCTTTGTTGATTCTAATTTAGATTTGGTTGATCAATCTGTGTACAAGCAAATGATACCAGTGTTACTGGGAGCATCACCCTAGGAGGCGCTCCCACAATGAAACAGCACTCCAAGCAAGAGCTTCCAAGGAGCACCCCTAGGAGCACAGCCAGAAAAAACACAAGCACACTTCGTGGCTCCCTAGAATGTGTCCTGCCACTATGGAGTGTGGCACTCCCTAGGTCACTCCTAGCCAGGGAGCACGCTCCCTAGGACACATTGAACCTTCTTATGCATGATATTATCAAACATAAACATTGTGGTTTTTTAGTAGGTTTGACCAAAAATGCTGGCAATTAATGGTAATGTTAAACCCTTAAAGTAAAAGTAAAAGTTGACATTTCCTTTATCTTTCCATTAACATCAATTGCCATTAATTGACATTTAATTTAACATTACCATTAATTGTTTCAAGGTGTCTGAGAGTGGTTCCAAGTCAAACTTCATATGGAGAAAGTAGAATTTCATATCCCATTCAAAATTCAGCAAACTTGACAATTTTCAATATTTCAGGAAGGGCACTACAAGAGGGTTGTTTCAGTTTAGGATCAAGTATGGTTTCCTGGTTCAACAAGAAACAAACTTCTGTAGCACTAAGTTCACTGGAGGCAGAATATATGGCAACCAGTTCTGCTAATAGATGGCTTCAGAAGTGATTTACTGAGACAAGTACAACTAGAGTTGTATCAAACTTTCTAAAAATCCAGCGTTTCATGATCAATCCAAGCATATTGAGATCAGGTACAACTTCATCAGTAACAGGGTTCAAAAGGGAGCTGTGGTTCTGCAATACTTTTTGCAACGGGTTACCAAATCACTGATATCTTGACTATGAAACTTGCAAAAGGGAAATTTGAGATGTTCAGAGAGAAACTTGGTGTGGTGGAGAACACTTTCCTCAATAAGAGGGAGTGTTATTGAAAGTACCTTGGACAAAAGGAGAGGGCACATGCATGCATGTGCCTGCCGACTACAGAAAGCCTTCTACAGCAGCAGATCTGGATGCATCACTCTTGACTTATAAAGGGAGAGGGCACTCTTGACTTATAAAGGGAGAGGGCACATGCATGCATGCGCCTGCCAACTAATCTTAGAGGCATGTGCCACCAATTACAGATAGAAGAGGTACAGATTGATTTATTGAGTCTTGAATTTAGTAGCGAACAGTTTAGGACTTTTTCCCGTAGCAGTTTTTTTCATGTTCAGAATTAACAAAAGCAGCGACATGTTTTGACAATTGTACACTGAAATCTGTTCATTGTTTTCTACATGTGTTTATTGATTCTAACATTTACTAACAGTGCTGTTTTGTAGGTTCTTAGTTCTGCTGTTTTTAGTTTCCGGTAGGAACTGTAGTGCAGTGCAGAAACAGTTTATCATGAGTTAGAAAATTCCTACAAGAATGTGTAGGATAGATTGGACATAATCTTGGCCCAATGCCGATAGGATTCAGCTTATGGAATACATTGTCTGAGTTGGCCACTCAACAATGCAGACCGAATAGTTCAATAGAAAACACGCTTAAAAGCAATAAAACTAGGTATATCGAACTTAGTAAGTGTCAGTAACAGGAATGGTGCATCCCTTTAAAAGACTTCCAAAATTTCAGCAGAAAGTAAGCCACCGGAAAAAACTCTTCACATTTGATCATTTGTGAGCATGATTTCAAAGTTGATTCAGCATGAGCTTGGAGCTGATTTTGCACTGTTTTCAGTGGATCATTGATTTTGATGATATGTTGTATTGATTTGTCACAGTATATTTTATTACCCTAGAGGCGGCCCTTTATGGCCTCCACACTTATGTATTTTGGTTAAAATATGTATCAACTTGCAGTCCATTTACTATTCTAAGGGTTTTGATTTTTAATGATGTACATAAAAATATAATTTTTTAATTAAAAATTAAATATTTATGTATTTTTATATGCTTTTTTTCTCGGTTCCAGTCTGATTCAAAATTTTGGTTTTTCTGGTTCCTTTTTGGTTTAAGATTTTGGTAACATTGGTTTCACTTACTATGCCACCTCCATCATCATCATCAAAATCAGCAGCATTAGCCCCAAACTCCTGCATTCCAACTTGATCAGACACTGCTGACACCTGTATACAAACATCCAATGCATTAATCAAGTGATAATCTAAACATGGGGAAAATAACACTTTCATATACGAAAATCAAGCTGAAAGGTTGCTCAAACCTTTATGATTCGACCAGCAATTTCCAGCTGTCCATTTAGGTTCTGTGCAGCTCGAGCATCTTCAAGTTTTGTAAACTACAATCATAAGACAATTTTAACTAGCTTTTATTAGTGTACAACACAACAAAAAGCACATAAGAACACAATAATTAAATTAAATTAACACTGACTTGAACAAATCCAAAACCCTTGCACTGGCCAGTCTCTGGATCAGTAGGCAATTGAACAAGCTCAACAGGGCCAAATGGCTCAAAAACCTGTAAATACCATCATGAACAACCAGAGAGAAACAATCCATCAAAGAGAAACAATCCGTCAAAGAGTAACAATATAAAGCAAAATTTTTGTTTTACTAGTTTCATTCTCCAAAGTTTCATTGAATTAAGATTTAAATTTGTGTACCTGCCGAAGCTGATCCTCAGTTATGTTAAAATGTAGATTACCAACATACAATCTTCTGGCTCCACCAGAATAGGGCCCAATAAAACCACCAGCAGCTCCAACAACTCCAGCAACATTTGATTGAACTAGGTTTTTTTCAGCCTCTGATGGTTTCACCATTACAGGCTGACCTAACAGCAACTGACCAGATAATGCTATTGCCATTGGAACTGACATGGCATCATAAAACTCAATATACCTACAAAAGAAATGTTTCGATTCTTAAATCAATCCAACATTAATCCAATTCCCTAATTTATATTCAAAATCACAGTATTTCTTAAATATCAATTTACATCTTTGGAATTGAATTGTAATGTAGTATTTTAAGCAAAACCAGTGGCGAATATAGAGAGGAAATTACATACCCGACACCTTTCGACCGTCTAGAATTGCGGTCCATTATAAGCCTCACATCACGTACCTGTAGGAATTGCAAGTCAGTAGATTCAGCAACAAATTTATTGATTTCCTGACATTTTGGAAGCTAAAACTTACAAGAATGGGGACTCCAGCACAACATGGTTAAGCAACAGGACAGATGACAAGGCCATCAACATGATGGGCCAGCCAATTTATAAAGGCCATCCTCTGTTTATAAAGGCCATGAATTCACACTCACCACATGCATAGAATGCTGAAGCCATAAAAACAGATAATACTACGCTTCACTGAAGGCAGATGGGTACATTTACTGCAATAAGAAGCAAATAAATCTCAATGACTGGTGTTTATCTGTTTGTATTGTATGCATCTACTGTACAGACTTTTGGAAAAAGGAGGCCAGTGTATGGTCAAACCATGGGTAGTTCGCAAGTATTCAATGTCTTTTTAGCAATCTTAATATAAGTATCAATCAAACCCAGTTTTCAATCACGTAAGGACACACACCACATTTTCACCCACCAACATACACGCACTTGGGAACATGCTAGTCAATGTTATCTGATACAGAAACTAGATATACTCACCTTTCCAGCTCTTGAGAAAAACTCATATACATCTCTTTCATCCGCCTTCAAACATATCTGTGAGGAAAAAAACAGAGAATACTATGTCAACAGCCCAAACAGACCAGAGAGAAATTCACCATTTCATTAAAGAGCCAGGGTACACTGCACAAATAAGAACACCAATACCATAATGAAAAACTCAGCCATAACAAAGAGACAGAACCGGACCTGATAAGCAAACACTGTCCTCTGATCCCTCTCTGGGTCAGCTTCTGGTTCTGCAGCTTCTTCCTTTCTTTCCTTGAAACGCCTGCATAATAAGGAATATTTTCAGATATTCTATCCTTGCATGTAAGCAAATCAATTATACAAGAACCTAGTTAGTTGCATAAAATAGGCAGACCACCAGTGAACTTATCACGTCATTACATCATTAGCCTCTGAAGTATTAAATCAGTATAAGTGATTAAATTCTCAGTGTATTTTCTGCCATCCACAAAATAATTTTGAATAATGTCAGTACGAACGAATCATTTGAAAATCTCTTATGATTTAATTATGCACACTAAATTCTTATTTCAATGAACATAATGCTTAAATTTTTATTTACTTTTGAATTTGAAGAGTCCTCTTACATCCATGGTAATTATGTTATCACTAAAAGGGCCTCCAAAAATAGCATGTATAATGCAAAACTAGCATGTAATAATTATAATTCTGACTATAAAAAAAGCATAATTTTATGATAATTAGCTCAAAAAATATATGGAATTTTTAACATCGAATACCGACCTTCCACTCCATAGAAACATTATTCAAACAAAGTGAGAGCTGTGCAGCCTAAAGTCACAACGCCAGCATATGTTAACCCTTGGCTTCTAACTATAACAATCAAAATCTCCTCGTTGTTTTAGATAGTTTTTGTAATAACTACAAAACTGACAACAAAGATTATATCATAACAAGCAAGAGACAAGACAAAAAATGCATCATGCTCACAACATGAACTGACAAATGCACTTGTATTGAAACACAGTGAGAGCTGTGCAGCCTAGAAGCACACCCCAATGGATGCTAACCCTCAACTTCTAACTATCTCCTAGTTATTTTAGACAGTTTATATAATAACTTCTAAATTGACAACAAGATTAAATCATGACAAGCAAGAGACAAGGCAAAAAATGCATCATGCTTGCAACATGACCTGGCAGAAATGCACATGTAATGAAACAAAGTGAGATCTATGCAGCCTAGAGGCACAACCCCAACGGATACTAACCCTTCGCTTTTAAGTTTTAACTATGACAATCAAAATCTCCTAGTCATTTTAAATAGTTTTTGTAATATTTACAAAATTGCCCACAAAGATTAAATCATACCAAGCAAGAGACAAGGCAAAAAATGCAAACATGCTTGCAAAATGACCTGGCAGAAATGCACATGTAATGAAACAAAGCGAGAGCTGTGCAGCCTAGAGGCACAACCCCAACAGATACTAACCCTTCGCTTTCAAGTTTTAACTATGACAATCAAAATCTCCTAGTCATTTTAAATAGTTTTTGTAATATTTACAAAATTGCCCACAAAGATTAAATCATACCAAGCAAAAGACAAGGCAAAAAATGCATCATGCTCAAAACATGTCCTGACAGAAATGCACTTGCTATGTATAGAAGTAAAACAAACCTTAAAACAAAGATGTTCACAACGTGTTAGAAAGAAATGCACTACGTACGGAAGGAAAACACACCAAATACGCACCAACAGGACATGTAAGGAACCATATTAAGCAAAAATGACACTGGCAGCGTTTGATTAACTACACACTTTTCAACAACACATGCATGAAATAAACAAGTACAACCAAGAAGACAATGTACAGACAAAGACGCTCCGGAATCAACACCAACAAAATAGGATTGACTAAAATTGTCAAAAAAAGAGCTAGGCTTCCCTAGGAATCTTTGTGACTTGCAATGGCCTAAACAGTTCTTGTAATAACCACGAAATAAGATTAAATCATAATATGCATGAGACAAGGGAAAAACAATGCATCATGCTCGCAACATAACCAGACAGAAATGCACTTCTATAAATGGAAGAAAAACAAACCTCATAACAAGGATGCTCACAACATGACCAGACAAATGCACTGTGTATGAAAGGAAAACACACCAAAACAGCGCCAGTAGGACACGTAACATATTAAGCAAAAAAAGACACTAGCAGCATTGGATCTGTGTATGAAAGGAAAACACACCAAAACAGCGCCAGTAGGACACGTAACATATTAAGCAAAAAAAGACACTAGCAGCATTGGATTACCTACACACTTTTCAACAACGCCTGAATGAAATAACCAAGGAAATAAAACAAAGAGTATGTACAAAACTAGAAAATCAGGAATGAACACCAACAAAATAGGATTGACTAAACATTGTGGAGAAGACAGCTAGGTTTTACTGGTAATCTTTGCAACTTGCAATGGCTTATTCAACCACTTGACCATTTTCAAACGTCATCAAAATATTTAGCTGGTCAAAAGAAAAAATACCCTAAACATAACCAGACAGAAATGTACTTGATGAATGAAAGTAAATCAAACCTATGGAAGTAAAACAAACCTCATAACAAGGATGCTCACAACATGAACAGACAGAAACGCACTGTGTGTTCCTGTTGTGAGCATCCTTGTTATGAGGTTTGTTTTACTTCCATAGGTTTGATTTAGAAAGGAAAACACACCAAAACAGCACCAGGACATGTAACATATTAAGCAAAAAAAGACACTAGATGCATTGGATTAACTACACCCTTTTCAACAAGGCCTGATTAAATAACAAAGAAGATGATGTACAAAACTATACGATCAGGAATTAACACCAACAAAATAGGATTGACTAAACATTGTAGAAAAGTCAGCTAGGCTTTTTTGGGAATCATTGCAACTCGCAACGGGTTATTCAACCATTTGACCATTTTCAAACAGCATCAAAACAATTAGCTGGTCAAAAGACAAAATATCCTAAGCATGGCAGCAACAGACTAGACTGACATATATATGGCAACACCAACAAAGTAGGATTGACTAAACATTGTGGAAAAAAAGAGCTAGGATTTATTGGGAATCTTTGCAAAATGCAATGGCCTATTCAATCAATTAACCATTTTCAAACATCCAGAGAACATTTAGCTGGTCGAAAGGCAAAATATCCTAAACATGGCAGACGGACTAGACTGACATGTATATGGCATTATAAAACTTCTTGCTTAATAGAGTTAGCAACAGTAGACTCTTCTCCCAAGGTCGTGCCTGTAATTGTAAGTCACTTGAGCACCCACTGCCTTCACAAGCATCAAAAGATGGATGTGGTTCTGTGAATCAAAGCCCAAGAAGCCCCCAACCAGCATGTCTGCAACAGAATAAGTTTAATTAAACAAATTTGTACTGTGCTCCACAGTATAATTCAAATCATAATATGTCATCACCACATCACCCCACTTATAATCCAACCTGACCAACTCGAAATGTCATACTGAAAGGTCCTATAACAGGTTTCAGAAATGGCCGGCAAAAATTTTCAAGACCCATCATGACCTGAGTTTCTGGGCCTGGCTCAGTTGCCAGAGACTGCTCATCTGACGATTGCTCTAGCATATCTGCGCGTTTCCAGAACCTAAAATTCAATATTCAAACTTTCATAAAAATAGACCAAATAAAATAACATACAATAAGTCTGCCTTAAATTTATTTGCAAAAACAAAGAAAATAAGAAACACATACAATAACTCGGCCTTAAACTTATTTACAAAGTAACATTGTTATAAGCATCAAAAAAGAATAACTTGTAATTTCTTCTAATGTAAGCATGAATTCTGTAAAAAGGAATGTCAATCTAAAATCCAACTAGTTATAAGAAATCTATAACAATTTTAGCATCTTGAAAACCTAGTTGATTAAAAAGTTGCCAACTTGCCAGCAAGTAAAACCTAAAAGCCAACTTTGAACATTCTGATGTTGTTAAATGCTATTTTGTTTCCTCAATTAAACACGATAATTGGTGGACATATCACCATGGTAGATCAGAGCATGAATACGTAGATCAGAGCATGAATACCTATGATTAAGTTCACTCAAGAGTTAGAACGCACACCCCAAAGTCATATTAGTAAAACTGGCCCAAAAAAACTTGCAGAAACTAGGAAGTATTGGCTGCTTAAAAGCTTCTTAATACCAAATAAAAAATAAAAAAGTAATTAGCGAATTAGTAGAAAGACACTGGGATTAATAAAAGTTAAAACCCACTTTTGTCCTCGGTAGATATTGGGTGACGTCCCAAACTTCCATCCACAGTCTAGCTTTTTTACATACTTAGGTGGAGCACTCTAAGTAAAGGGTGATGATAAGAAGAATTTCAAATAGTTAGGTCAAGTAATTTGTATGTTTTTTACAACAATACAGTATTCGGGACTATTAAAATCACGACATGGTGAATGTAGGCATAGTAAAATAAGAATTTGGATCACCAAAATAAGGACAAACAACACAGAATTTTATCCAAAAAAAACTAGGTTCAAAGAAGAAGATTGGGAAAAAAGAGTACCGAGAGTCTTTCTCACTGATCTCCCTTTCTCTTTCTTTTTCCTTCAATCTGTCCCTGCTTTTCTCCCGTTCCCCCCGTTCTTTCTCCCGTTCACTACGATGACGTTCAGCACTACGGCGTCGCTCAGAACGGCTCCTGCTTCGACGGGACCTCTCCTTCTCCTTCTCACTCTCCCGCTCCTTCTCCTTCTCGCTTTCACGGTCACGATCCCTAATTTTGTCTCGTTCTCGGTCCCTTTCCAGCTTTTCCCGATCTTTATCCCTTCCATTTCTTTCAACCCGCTCCCTGTCATAATCCCTTTCTCCGTCGCGAGAGCCTCTTTCATGACGCTCTCTGCTGCTTCTGTACCTGTCCTTTTCAACCCTATCCAAATCCCTGGATCTGTATTCCGGGGAAGACCGATGGTGTGAAGATCCTCTTCTGGATCTATCATGCTCGCCCCTGTCACGCGAAGCCCTTACCCGTTGCCCCCCTCTTTCACTCTTCTCTCTAGTTTCTTCATCGGACCTTGCCCTTTTGGACCGGTGCTCAAGACCATGCCCATCCTCGTCGCTCCTGCGTTTCGAGCTGCTTTTACTTCGATCTTTTTCATCCAACGTATCTCCTGCCTTGCCATTATCTTCGTATGCAGAGATAGAATCTGGGTTTTCTACGGTCTTCTCCAAATAATCGTACTCGTCAAAATCCATCGTAACTCAGTGATTGCCAAACCAAACCAAAAGCTACCTATGCTTGCTTCAACCTGTATGCACAAACAACAAAAAGCTCAGGCATGCAAAAGAAATGAACGGGCCAAGAAATAGTACAATGTCTGCAGAAAAAAAGGGTTCGGACAACCCATTATCACTTCAAACACAGCACACGAAGCATAAAACTCCAAATCCCTGTAAACACAAAAAATAATGAAGAATCTTTAATCACTCTGACTCTTTGTCTTACTACTTCAAGAAAATTGTGAAGCATGTACACACAAGCCACAGGCATGAAGCAACAAAAATAACAGCAGGCAGAGACGCCAATAGCAATTTTACATTCCACGCAAACTGCTAACGCATTAAAAACTTAATCTCGTTCGGCCGCAAAACTGTTCTCTAGAACTGACTTAAAACTGAAGGAAACCCTGTTCTTGGCTAAGAGAAACGCTCACTACTGTAAATACAAATTCATTGCATTACAAAACCTCCCAAAAGCCCCCAAAAAATACCGATACATAAAAATTAAAGAATAAGAGAGCACAGGCTTTAAAAGCCTACCGAATCACACGAAATCCTTCTACTTTTGCCATGAAAGTAATATGAGAAGATTTTGTGTCTCTACAGAAATTAATGCAAAAACCCTTTATTTCATTAAAAATTAGGGTTTCCAAATAAAACCCTTTGAGAAACCCCCACCATAAAAATAAAAAATTTCAAAACAAAACTTACGCTTTATTGTTTTCGAACAGGAAACGCGTTAAAAAAAATTGCTGAAAGCCTAAAAGCTTGTTGCAGAGGTTTTTGTATCGCCGAAAAGCGCTACACACGGAGAATCGCTATGCGCATGATGGAGGAGGAGGAAGTGGCGAGGGATCCAACAGCCACAAACGCCACGCCTGCCCGATCTATCTCTGTATTTAGATATCCTTGCCCTTCTATGCCTCTGCACAATTCCCCTCCATTAAAACTCTAGAATCCATAGATCAAATCCCTTCCCACCCCTCAACAGCAGAGCACATAACCAGGGCAGACAGTCCGCAAAACCGTATTCCACCGCCAGTAGAAGGTAAATCCCGTGCGATTAATATGACCTCCGCATGCCCGCATGCAAGTTTTGTATGGTGCCCCGGGGAACTGAACCGGATGACCTCGTCGACCCGGTGGTAGGGTTAGCCACCGGCTGCCACGGTTTTAAGGCGGTTAGGGAGGCTAAGAGATGCTCTTAAAGCCCCTTTGACCATGATTAGACATACTGGTTCCTTACGTTATAGGGCTTTGGAATGGCGAATTATAGAAAGCATTTATACGAACTGAGAAGGAGGTACTTTAAGAATGCCACGTGTCTTAAACCTTACATAACATCATATTACATTAGAAGTATAGTGGTGTAAAGGGTTAGCATTATTGTTATGTGGTGTTTCAGATGGAAGTGCGTTCCACGACATTTATCATGTCCCCATTCTTTATACACCTTTGTATCACTTCTTGCACAAAAATAATTATGAAAAAAATAACATTACACTAGTGACAGTGTTTAGTTGGCCCAGCCCAAGGCACCCTAGAAGTCCATTCTAAAGGTTTGCCACAAGGTAATGATAATTCCCCCAATGATATCATAGTTCGCAAGTATGGACATGTTTGCAATTTGTATAAAAAGCACACATTGCTCAAGTACATTGTTGGTCATGTGCATCCAAAGGGTTAAGAAGGTATGGGAGATGCATGGATGGCAATGCATTGGCATCCCAAACCTTGAATAAAGGTTTTATCTTTTTTTCCTTTCTTGAGGAAGTGCATTGAGTTGCTCCCAAACCTTTCATCTTTAGGGATACCTTAGTTGAGTTCTCACCTTGGGTTGAAGGTTTTTATGTGGATTTCACTATTTAGCAATCATGTCATGTGTAGGTTGAGTTCCCTAGCCTATCCATGCAATTATGGTATTTCCTTAAGTACGTCTTTCTACTAATGGGAGGCATTCATTGCCATGTATCGCCTTGCATTTTTAACTTAAGAACCCAAAGAAGTGTTTTTATGAGGCAATCTATCAAAAGATCTGAAAGAGTTTATCCTCATCCAAGTAGGGGACAAGGTGATTAAATAACTTGTATGTTACATTAATTCACCCAACACATATTTATGTTGTTGAAAACAAACCATAAAATCTAACATTGTCTACTTATGCTTGACAAAACCCTCTGATTACTCATAGTACCCAAATTGCACAAGCTAGGTCTAATCATTGCCTCAAGCTAACAAAGGCATAGATGGAGATTGAGTTAATTCCCATAGCAATAAGGCAATTATGGCACAAAAATTGCACTCCTAGGTGGTGCAACCCACCCTATCATCCTCCTCTTAAGGTGGAGGTAGGAGGGTGTGCTCCCCACCTCCCCTTCTTAACCCCCAAGTGACCCCTACTCCCGAGGAATCCAAAAAAAAACTTGAGGTTCATACCTTAAAGGACATGTTCCATGCTTTGATGTTGAAAGCCCCAATGACCTCAAATTCAAGCAAATGCTTAATCAAGTTGGGTGAAAAATGTTAATGAGGATTATGATGTACCCAAATCCCATCTTGGGCACATCACAAAACCAAATCGACATAACATAACTCTGATGTCATTTTATTATGAATGCATACATGCAACACGACAAAAACTACTCATACAGTTACCAAAAATTTTAAATCATAAGCATAGACTGTTTAAACACAAACAACATCATTTGAACATATAAAACATAAAATAAACACAACATTTAAACAACAAATCAACAATTGTCATAACACTTATCTTTATAAACATTTTACACAATCGACTGCAAACGTCGGATGTTCCACTCAACCATAGGCATTGTTGCACCAATTCTCTCTACAATAGGCCACCCTCGAGTTGGGACCTTGAGTTGTCCACGAGGATTAACATGCTCCTACATGTGTCTACCATCCACACAAACAACCCAATGTCTGGTAAAAACATAATGACAGGACCCTTGCAACGATTACAACCACCCAACTCTATTCCCCATTAGTTTACACAACCCAAGGGATGAGATTTCCTTCTCTACACCACAGTCCCTCACACAATCTCCATCCCCTCCAAGGCTCCAGGATAGACCGGCTAGGAATTTCTCAGTTGGGGGCTCCAGGAAATCTAGTTGTAACAGGAGTGCTCACAATACCATTTACACATGTTCCTTTGGGTAATTTCTCAACATAAATTCACTTACAAGCATGGCAACGTCATTCTTAGCATAATTACCAACTTCAACAACTTGTCTTCAACACCTACCATGGTTACCTCCCTTTTTCCCATCACTCCACTCTGTTTTTCCTCTCTTCTTAAAAGTTGTAAAAATATGCTCTCCCCCTACTTGAATTTCTTTTTTCCTTTTCTTCCATGCATGCTTGACTCTCACTTTTCCCAAAAATGTTTGTACTCAATCCATGTTGTCATAACCAAGTGAGATGTATCTCTTGCCCACCTCTCACATGAGTCCAATGATGCAATTCCCATCGTGAGTGCACTTAGCCCATGCTTCAATAACTAAGAGAGATGACTCCCCCACCAACCTCCTACATGCATTCAATGATTGGTTTTAATAAGTCAAAGGAGGTAAAATAGTTAATGACAAAATGGTTTATGAAGGTGGCATAAGACTCTAGGCATGTGGAGCTTCCCTTAGGACCCCCTTTCACCTCCCTCTCTCGTGGAATCATACCCCCCCTGTGACTCTGTTATTATCCGTCTACAACAAGTGATGTATTTCATTTTATTATTTTCAATGTACAATGTGTACATATTACATCGCTCGACTCTCAACCCTTCATAATGTTTACAAATATACATTGCTAAATTGGGGATTAAAACTAGGGTATTACATTCCTCTCCCCCCTGCATTTTGCACCATCTTTAGTGCACATCACTATGCTAGTGTATATATATATATATATATATATATAT
>ML777770.1:468084-488463 GCA_009831015.1 Picea engelmannii | reverse complement strand
TACATCATAGTAATCGATACTTTTGCAGTCTAATGACTCCTACAACAATTCTAACCAACAATCTATCATTCCTCTCAGCCTACACAACCCAAGAAAGTGTACCCCTTTCTTTGCACCATGGTTCCTCAGGTTGTCTCACTTGCCTTTTAGGGCTCCAACACAGGCTGGATAGGAATTCTTATAATTGTGGCTCCAGGATCTCCAACTGCACCAAAACAGAGTCTTTATACACTTATGCACAAATGAACATTCAAATTTACTCAAAAATCTACAAAAATGTACGGTACTCCTCTCGCATGGCCTCCTCATGCTTCCACGTAGCGTCTTCGGGTCCATTGAACCTTTATCAGGTCAATGACTCGACTCTTGAGCACTTTGACTTTATAGTCAAGGATGTGCACTGGCTCCACCCAAACATCCCCTCCGTGCTCCACCTAGATCACAGTCAAATCAATCACATGATTAGGATCATGCACATACTTCTTCAACAAAGACACATGAAACACATTATGAATTATCATGGACGTAGACAATACAAGCATATATTAAATAGGGCCTATTCTCTCTAAGATTTCAAATAGTCTGGGGTATCTTGCTTCCAACTTTGGGCAACTTCCCAATTTTAGTGAGCTCATTTTAACATTTACTTTTAAAAACACATGCTTGCCCAATCTTTAAATTTTTCTTTATCCTTATCATCTGCTCTTCCATTTCCTTGAGTAGCTCTGACCCAATAATGACTTCGTCTGTTAGGTTAGCCCAACTTACTGGTGTGTTGTTTTTTCTACCATACAAAGCTTCAAATGGGCTCATCTTCAATGATTCTCGATACTCATTGTTATGAGCATACTCAACCAAATGAAGATAGTCTTCTCACCTAAAAGGCTTGTCCATTACATAATGTCTTAAAATATCCTCAATTATTTGGTTGATCCTCTCTGACTGCCTATCCAATTCTGAATAAAATGTTGTGTTGAAATTTAGATTTGTTCCAAATCCTTTAACAACCCTTTCCAAAAATTGGAAGTGAACTTGGGATCTCTGTCAGATATGATTGCCTTGGGCACACCATGTAGCCTAGCAATTTCTTTCATGTAAATCTTTGCAATGTTGGTTGCCTTATGAGTAATCTTGACTGTAATGAAAGGTATAGCATTTGTAAGCTTGTCCACCACTGCCATGATGGAATCATACTACCTTGTTGTTCTAGGCAATTTAGTGATGAAATCTATAGTAACTACTTCATATTCCCATAGAGGATTGGGCAATGGCAATGGAAATCTCGTTGGATGTTTGTGCTTGGTCTCTACCTTCTCGCATCCCATGCATCTAACAATATAATCAACTATGTTTTTCTTCATACCAAGACAAAAGTATTGGCCTCTTACAACTACAATTGTTTTATAGTACCATGGATGTCCAACATAAGGTATGTTATGCATCTCTCTTAGCATTGAATTTCTGAATTCTCGAGAATTAGGAACATAAAATTTGTTCTTGTACAAGAGGATTCCATCCCCTTCCAACCTGTAGTCTTTAAATTTATGATGTACATTATCTTGTTGTAAGCCTTGTTTAACTTGCACATAATGTTGATCTGATGTCAAAGCTTCCAAAATTATATTTTTTAATTCTAAACTGTATATATTAATAGTTGTAGCATGCATTTTGTGCACCCTCTTGTTGAGTGCATTAGCCACTTTATTCTCTTTGCCTTTGACGTGCTTGATGTCAAAGTCATATTCGCTGAGAAATTCCAGCCATCTAGTTTGTCTGGCATTTAATGTTGGTTGCTCAAACAAATATTTCAAACTAGTATGGTCTGCCCTCAAATCAGTTTTTTTGCCCATGAGATAATGCCTCCACATTCTCAATGCATGAACAGTAGTTGCAAGTTCCAAGTCATGGGTAACATAATTGCTTTCATGCTCTTTGAGTTTCCTAGATTCATCACAAATGACAACCCCATTTTGGGTAAGAAATCCACCAAGTCCTTCCTTACATGCATTCATGCAAACAACAAAATCCTCATTTGGATCTACAATCTTTAAAATAGGTGCACTGGTTAATAATTCCTTTGGATGCTGAAAATTATTTTCAGATTTTGCAATCCATTCAAATTTTACTCATTTCTTTTGTAATGAAGTAATTGGACGTGCAATCTTGGAAAAACCTTTAATGAATCTCCTGTAGTAACCAGTTAAACTGTAACACACCCAACCCCTTAGTGGATTTCTTAGGGATGGGGTATCAAAATTTCATTCTCCTTAAGTGGTCAAATCCTCCATTCGGGGTCTCTATCACACTTTGCTCATCAAGAGCTTTCCAACCATAGTCTCCATGCTCAAAATCGAGCTCAAAACCTGCGGATATACCTTTCCAATGTTCTTCGGGTGTTCGTTGGTTGAGGGTCACGTGGCGCCCACGCGGATTCACCTCACACGTGTTGTTTCTAAGTTCCTTCCTCCATGGTGGAAGATCATCCACCATCTGATCCCATGTCTAGACTTAATCTCTTTCTCATATATCAGTTGTGGATGAAATCGACGCTTCGACATTTCACGCCTCTTTGCTATCTACGCACGAGACCACTTGAAGTTCTAAACTTCATAAGTCCCGTAAGCTCACCACGTGGCTCCGACTTTCGAGCTGTTTGGTCTCTCCACCATACCACACTCCAAACCCTCTAGAGTCCCGAAGTCCCGGGGTCTCGAGGTCCCAGTCACTTCACCAACCCTTTTGGCTAGGCGGGCACGTACCACGAGCTGACACGTGGAAGGGCTAGGGGTGACATGCACCCTCATCGGGGATGACACGTGTCACGTTCCAGTAGGTATATCGAGTATGTGATATGCACAAATCTAGGTAACACGTGGCACTTCAAACTGAGGTCTGCGTCTCCCTGGGTGACATCACTATGCCACTTCACCCCAGACTGACAGCCTTCCAACATCCCTCAAATCTCACGGTTGAGATATGACCACGTAGATCCATAGATCTATGGCTCTTGTTACTTCGGGAGTTCGACGTTCGGGGGTTTGGCGCTGTAGGCTCCTCTTTTCTCCCGAGGTTGGTCAGCGTCGGGCTAACCATAGCCCAGATCTGACGGTTAGGAAGGAACTCAAAGGTTTCCCAGATCAATGGTCCTAGTCACCTCGCGGCTCCGGCCTTCGAAGGTTTTTGCTTCACTGCCACTCTGTTTTCCCGAGGCGGGACTCTGCCAAAATACCTTGTGCGAAACCTTCCACTAGACGATTGGATAGTCGAGAAGGGGCCCCAATGGACTCCCCGGATCAACAACTCACAACCTTTCGCGACTCCGATGTTCGAGTAATTTTGAAAATTGTGAAGTTTGACATCCCAGGGCTTCGAGCTCTTGAAGCTCTAAAACCATCAAGAGCTAGCTCCTCTCGGGCTTAGCACAGGGTTCCTAGACCCTGGTCATATGGACCCTCTAATGAATCTCGAGCTACAAACTCTACTCTTAGACAAATTTTGGTTAAGGCCATGGGCGCGAGCCTAAGGTCTCTTAGACTATTGGTTTGAAGGAAGCGCTCTCCTAGTTCCCAGAACTTTAAGTTCTGAAGCAGGGCAGGGAAATCTCGTGGAATTACCGAGATTGTAGCAGTGCCAAGAGGCTTGCTCCGAATCTAGGACTATGAGGTAATTCCCTAGGAAAAATGCCTTCGAGGGTTAAGCTGGAGCATATGGAAAATCAAGCAGAAGCATAAGTTCTCAAGGAAACAAACACATACACATAACTTAACCATTTCAATACATATAGATATATAAATACATGCATGCATCCATTATTCCCAATTCAATGCATAGAGTATGAAAACACTTATCAGAACCAGATAACGTGAAGCGACTGCTGAAAGGGGTGCCCGTTTCCACCCAACCATAGGCTCAGTCACTCATAACGAATTTACCACTAGCCACCCCGGAGCTAGACCACGATGCTCTAAGATATAATCCTTTCTTTCGGCTCAACAACAGTAGGGACAGAGGTTACTCTCCTCCTCCCGCAGGATCTTGATAGCGGTTTTCACTATACCAAGCAAGGAGGACTACCTGAGTACTTCCTCCTCACCATCTCTTTCAACATTCGTGGTCTCTCTTAGCACACCCCCTTTCCAACAATCATGCAACACTTATCCATTTTATAGTAAATAACATAATTTACATTTGGTGACCTTTTATACAAAGGTCCATCAAATCAAACATTCACAGATATTGAGTTTGCCATAGTCTCTTGGCCCATATAATTGTATTTACAAACATGGGGAAACAGGGGTGTTACATAGACCCATAAATTATCTTGTCTCTAAAGTGTTCTTTGGTCTAGGCCATCCTTTAATTACCTCATTTTTTTTTAGATCCACTACCATGCCCTCCTTTGAGACAATATGGCCCAAATAGTGGATTTGATTTTGATAGAAAGCACACTCGCTCAACTTGGCATACAATTGGTGCTCTCTCAACACCTGTAGCACCATCCTCAAATGTTGCTCTTGCCCCTCCTCAGTCTTGGAGTAGATAAGAATGTCATCCAAGAATGCAATAACAAATTTGTCTAGGTAATCTTTGAACACTCCATTCATCAGATACATTAAAGTATCTAGTGTGTTTGTCAACCCAAATGGCACCACCACAAACTCATAATGGCAATACCTTGTCTAGAAGGTTGTCTTGCTAGTATATTCATCTTTGATTCTTCACAAGGTGGTAACCTGAACTCGGGTCAATCTTGGAAAATATCCTTGCTCGTTTCAACTAATCAAAAAGATCATCAATCCTTGGTAGAGGATACTTGTCCTTTATAGTAACCTTGTTCAATTGTCTAAAGTCTGATCAAATATAGAGCACAAGAAAGACTAGAGACAAAAAGTTTGGTGGAAAATACGCCAATCCATAATCTTTCTCTCATGTATTCGTTTCAATAATACAAATATATAATACAATAATGAAACCACCTCAATTGCTCTCACATCGACACCTCATTAGGAGTTAAGGTCAGAGGAGGCAAAATAGGAATCTAGAAACACACTTAGGATAAAAACTATATCCAAGGACGTCATGATTGTATAAGAGTCAGAGGCTAACATTTCGTCCCTCAATCATAAGTTTGAACAGTTATACCAACAAGGAATGTGCATATACTGGTACATCTACAAGTCTTTGTACTGAAACTTTTGAGCCGAGACTCAATGAAGAACTGCCTGAAAAAACACTAAATCTGGATGTTGAAAACTCTAGAAAATCTCACTGTGTAATCATGTGAGCCAGAATGCATGTAATTTGTTCACTGATGTGAACTCCAATATGATGAGAGTGAACCAAGAGAAGTGAATCAATTGCAAGTCTGACACACCTCTAAAAATGCCTGACAACTCAATCAAATGCCAAGCTACAATGCAGAAGGATCCAATTGTCCTTTGCTAGGTCAAATGACCATCCAGGTGAACAAAATGTCTACATCATTTCTCTCAAAATCAACATCACATTCTTGTATCCTGTGTATGATTCAATTGCAAGTCGTTGAACCATAATTCTACCAAAGTTTGCCATATACAGATTGTAGTTGCCCATCTGTAAAATTTGATTTTGTTGTGGTTGAAAATTTTAGTCTAACAACCATCTTCAATTCCATCATCAATTCCCCCATTTGTCAGTTGAAAGGAGAGACCACAAGTGATTTCACGAACCATCTTCACTTGATTTTTGAACTCCCCTCCTAAGGTGCAAGAGATTTTCATCACTATTTGCTGCAAAATTTGTCTTTACTTGAGATTGAATTCTTTGGTAAGACTGAATTAATTGCTTGGTTGTTGATGACCATTGTCAAGGATCGAGCCACCCATAGTGTACTTTTAATCTTGCAAAATTTTTTAGTGTCGAACATCTATTGGATGAATGATTTGACTTGTTGCAATTCTGACAAGGATGAAGATCAAAACACTGATTCTTCATTTGACCAACTTGATTGCAATGTTGGCATTTAACATTCTGATGTTGAACTAGAACAAGGGAAGTTAAATCTTCTTGAATGAATCCAACACTTTGGAATTGGATTGGTTTGGAATAATATGGAGTATGAAAAATTACTTCCTTATCATTTCTTATACATGTTTTATTCTTGTTGTTCCTGATTTCTTCCCAAGGTCTGATGATGGGCTTGGAAAGAGTATTATGAACCTGTTTATTTGACATTTGTAAAAGTTGATTCGTTGCATGTTGTTGCATCATTGAAAGGTTTTCTTCATTGAACTCAAAAGAAAACTCTTGACTCCAACAAATTTCAACTCAACCTTGTCAATTTTGACGCAAATTTTGGGTGTCGGGTTCAACCAAAAATGCGTCCATCAATTACAATATAATTCAACTTAAGTTTGATGTTGATACCTACAAAGGAACTATTGAAAGTATAATTATCAAAGTTAATATTTATTTTGGAGTTGAATTGTAATTATGTAGACCTATCGTGGAATGTTGATGTGTTCGACAACTTAAATGTTCTTCGCAGCTACTTGATTGCAGGTGCTTCAATTGTATTAATTGTACTTGATTGACATTAAGTGTGTGCTAGAAAACAAAAATGAGTCATGCACCTTGAAAAGGAACAACCATGAACACACCACACGATGTGCCACACAAAAAAGAGAACTATCAAGGCTTCGCCTTGACCCTCAACTAGTCGTTTGAAATCTTTTTTAAGAACATATTGCACTGAACTCTTCTCAATTTCGTAATTTCAAAATTACAAAAATGATAATTTGTAAAAATCACCATCTTAATTTCAAGATTACAAATGAATCATTTCAATGAAACTTGTAAAAATTTGAAAATTTCTTTTTTACAATATTGTCCCCTTTTAAATTAAAAAAAAAAATCAAATACTTTACTTTACCAAACACTACTTTTTTTTATACAAAAGTAAAGTAGATCAATAACAAGGCAAATTCAAATTTTAAAAAATAACTCCTTGTTATTTTTTTTAACTCCCATTTTTGTGATAATATCATAAAGCAATGGTTTTTACACTAACATAAAAAAAAAAAAATACACCACCTTAAAACTTTAAACCATATACTTTATGTCAAAATAAAGTTTTAAATTTTATGCATAAAGTGATTTATACAGTATGAGTGGGTCTAATGGTTAAGAACATGTGTTTCCTCCTAAAAGGTCACAAGTTCAAATCCAGAGGGGGTAGGGTATGTATACCTTCGTAGACTTTACTAGTCAAATTGTTGGGCGGAGGAGGTTCCTTGTCCCACAAACAAGGGGGTCTCATACACTAATTTGGTGTGACTTAGCACGTAACGAATAATTTCGTTTGTTGAGTTTTGAGGAGAAAGAACTTAGTGTACCACTCTATCCATGGAGTGTGGAGTGGGCTAACTCAAGAGCAAATTCTTTGAACTTCACACTTAGTGCACCACTCTATCCATGGAGTGTGGAGTGGGATAACTCAGGAGCAAATTCTTTGAACTTCACACTTAGTGTACCACTCTATCCATGGAGTGTGGAGTGGGCTAACTTAGGAGCAATCTTTCCTCCCAAGTTATTTTTCTGGCAGGTCTTTCAGCGGTCCGCTTTTAAATTTTTGACCAATCTAGAACTCTGATCAATTTTATGAGCATCTAGGTTGGTTTAAAATGGGGCAAAACCCATGGGACAAGGTTCTGAAATGCATGAAACTTTGATCCATGAGAAACTTAGATTACTCCTGAAAATCTGACCGAATTCAAGTCATTTTTTTGCTTAAAAAGCAGGTTTGTTTGCTCCAGAATTAGCCTACTCCCTCTATCCATTGCGCCAAGTGAAGAATATTGTTGAGTGAGAGTCCAACAATAGGTGTTGAATTTGAAGAGAGACTACGTAAATAGATTCTGTTGAGAATTAAATGCCAATTTCATGGCAATCCTTCATAATTTCATGGTAGTCTTCTGCAATTTCAATGCAGTCTCTGCAGTTTTGTGGCAATTTGCACTCCATTTGACACATGTACAATTATGTTTGGTACCAAATCGTTGACAAAAATTCGTTTTGCAGCAAGGTCGATGATGAGGATGTGAATCTCATCGAAAGGTTG
This sequence comes from Picea engelmannii, assembly GCA_009831015.1. Classification (NCBI taxonomy): domain Eukaryota; kingdom Viridiplantae; phylum Streptophyta; class Pinopsida; order Pinales; family Pinaceae; genus Picea; species Picea engelmannii. The sequence goes on along the minus strand of ML777770.1, from coordinate 480,365 downwards.
GGTAGATGACTTGGTGGAATCCTTGATTGAGCAGATCATTGAGATAAATCGTTGGAGATTAAACAATTCAAAATATAAACCTGGGTAGATGACTTGGTGGAATCCTTGATTGAGCAAATCATTGAGATAAATCATTGGAGCTTAAACAATTCAAAATATAAACCTGGGTAGATCACTTGGTGGAATCCTTGATTGAGCAGATCATTGAGATAAATCGTTGGAGCTTAAACAATTCAAAATATAAACCTCAATAGATCTCAAATCTGCAAAACATATCTTACATGGCTGCATATAATTATTCTATAATATAGAGCTCTTGAAACCTGTAGATGTCTTTGAACTTTACAATCATAGAGGTTGCGTGGTCGATTCTGGTGCACTAGGCGAACTCCAGATCAAATCATTGTGTATCAGGGTTTGATGTATCCATTGCTTTGGAAGGGAGTGTCGAGCAGGTGTTTGCATGTCGATCTATGGCTTTCAGAGCGAGAATATTCTATATCGAAGGGAAGAGATTGATCAATAGTTTAAGATCAAACCAACCCATATATATGCCAAAAATAAACAAGTGAGGGGGAAACTGCAAGATGTACGCATGGCTACAGAAGAAATCATCGATGAATGCAAGACTTTCTACTTCGCAGGACACGAAACTACATGGGCCATGGTATTACTGGGAATGCTCCAGCTTGATTATGATGAGATGGACAGTAGAAAGATAGGTGAAAGAGATTGTAGATATAATATAACACAGAAAGAGGTATTTGAATGACTTAAAATAAATAAATAAAAATGTTCTTCAACATGTGCAATGGAGAACTGGACCTTGGAGAGCGAAGGGGGCATGAACATCAAGTTAGATGATCAGATTTAGATTGCTCGATTCAGATTCAAAGAGAAAAGGTAAAACTTAGAATTACCGAATTGTTGATGACGAATTTGTGGAGACAAATCGCTCTTTCCTCGACGAAGTAGCTTATGTGCCAATTGCTTCTCCTTACTATGAATTAGCTTCACCACCATCATCATTGGCTCTTCAATGACTTTCCACGGAAGGAATCACGTTCAACTTAGCACAATCAAAACTCTTCATCATCAACTTCAAAGTGCAAATCTTCCATGAAAAACTATCATGGAATTATCAGGCCCTTAAGACCATAAGAGCTCTGATACCAATTGATAAAATATAGAGCACAAGAAAGACCAGTGACAAAAAGTTTGGTGGAAAAGGTCTCAAGCCATAATCTCTCTCTCATGTATTCATTTCAACAATACAAATATATAATACAATAATGAAACCACTTCAATTGCTCTCACATCGACACCTTGTCGGGAGATAAGGTAGGAGGACGGAAAATAGGAATCTAGAAACACACTTGAGATAAAAACTATATCCTAGGACTTCATGATTATATAAGAGTCAAAGGCTAACAATGTCAATGTATAGCCTTAGAGTTCCATTCTTTTTCCTCACAAAAAGCAAGGGGGCACCCCAAGGTGAAACACTTGGGTATATGCACCCCTTCTTCAACAACTATTCTAACTACATTTGCAATTCTTTCAGCTCTAGTGTGTTCATTTTGTAGGGAGTCTTGGACACTAAGGCAACTCCAGGTATCAAGTCAATAGAAAAATCAATGCCTCTCTTGGGTGGAAATCCTGACAATTCCCCAAACACATCTTCATATTCTTTTAGGACGGAATAATCTTCAAAAGTTGGCACCTTATCCTTGGTTGGCTCTTTCGTATGTGTTGCATATGTCACACCCTTTTCTAAAACTTCTTTTCAACTACAATGTTGAAATCTCCCTAACAGATACATGCCTTGGAATACCTTGAACTATTATCAAATTCCCTTCCTCATCAAGGCACACAAAAGCCTTGTTGTAACAATCTACAACATCATGATGCTTGTCCAACCAATCCATACCAACCAAATAATCATATGACCCATGCAGTATGATGTTTAAATCTGCCTTAATGTTGACTCTATTCATGTTCATGGGGCAATCCCTGACAAGCTCATTGACTCTTCTCTTGGTTCCAGTGGCTAGTTGAACCAACCAAGACTTTTCATGCCTACATCTCCTCGGTTTAAATCTTTCAACCAGATTAGGATCTATATAACTATGACTAGCTCTAGGATCAATCAAAATAGCTATGGATTGATTATGAATCCTACCTTCCACCTCAATCATGTGGGATTGATAGTGTACTCGATGTTGTCAAAGGATGCATAAATTCTTGGCACACTTCTTCCCATGTCTTCCACTTTATCAACTTCTTGGATGTTATGTACAATCCTTATTCTATCTCCCTTGTGAGGACAATCGTTATACATGTAGTCTCCCTCACATCCCCAATGCTATATGGGTTGATGTCTTGGCCTCTTCCCCAAGGAATTTGTCATCTTAGGCTCACCTTATGCTGACTTCGCTTGCTCGTATGCTTGAAAGTTGTTCCAAAAGAGAGGCGGCTTGAATCCTTTCTTCCTCTGATCCATCTTGTCTTTCTTTTTATCATCCCAAGTTTTTTGAAAATATGGCCTTCCTTTATTATGCCCATACAAATATTTGGCTTTCCTCATGGCTTCATCCAAGGTTTTGGGCTCATCAAATTAGATTTTATCCTTATAGAATGATGGCAACCCACTTAGGAATCTCTAAATTTTCATCTTATCATTCATGATGAAACACGCATACCTCAAAAGCTCAAATAATTTCTTCTCATACTCCTCCATGGTCATGTTTCCTAGCTTGAGCTCAAAGAATTCCTACATTTTCTTTTCATGAGAGTGTTCTAACAAGTACTGTTGTTGGAAGTATATTTGAAATTCTTCCAAGAAATTCTCTTCTCATCAATATGCTTGACTTGCTTCAGTTGATCCCACCACATGGGAGCTTTCCCCTGCAGATGATATACGACAATCATTGCTTATGGATTTGATGAATAATTATGCAACTGAAGTTTTTTTCTCTTTCCCAACAACTAGGCTTTGGCATATTCACCCTTTCTATGCTCTCCATCAAATTTCAATGGCTTGAGCCTCCTGAGCTCTCCTTGCAAACTATCAAATTTGGGTCTTCTCCTCTCATGTCTGACACGAGACCTTCTTGGGATACTCTTTGATTCGAAAAATGCAGGTCCTCTTCTAGTTGAATGTCTAGGTGAATGGTGATGTTTGCTAACACTTATTAAGTGTCTATATTCTCAATGATATTTCCTTCTATCATGAGATCTGAGTGTTGTCACATGCCTTGTAATGGCTACATGTCTTGTCCTAAATCTCTATGAATTTGCCTTTACAAATTGTTCAAACTTTGAAGCGGCTAGGTAATGATTTGATTACGCTCCTCCTGATCCCTTGTCAACTTTTTATTATCCGCTCTATAGCTCTACACTTCCTTTTGTAAGCTCTTCATTGTCTCAACTAGCTCTACAAGCTCCACCTTACTTCTATATCCATTGGACTTTGTTTCTATATTTCCCAAACTGATATTTAGACCTATGATTTCATCTCCATTGTTATATGAACCTTGTGCATCATCCATCTCTCTAGTCCTCATTTATGAAGCAAATCTGTTATGCCCGCACCTCTAATTCTGCAAAAATGTGCATGCAACAATTACTATTATAATCATGTGCATATTGTAAAATATTTCATTAATTAGGCTACATGCCATTATTTAGCTCAATTTTGGAAGAACACTAATGAGCTAATCCTAATTTTGAGCCATGAAAAATAATCTCCTATGAATTAGCTTTCCAATGACTATACTTTGGCCTCCCTCCGAGTTTCAAGTTAAAAGTTACAGTTTTGTAAATTTTGTCATTTATACTCAATTTTGTCTTTTCTTGTGGGTGTAATTTAGTTGGGAGGCCATCTTTTGCCACCTGTAGCAGAAAATATGTCAAGAACCAGGAATTTTTTTATAACGAGCACAGATAGTATTTCTAATTGTGAGTACATAGAAAGCTTCAGATTCAGAATATGATGCTCCAGTCAAATTTTGTATTGATCTGGAATTGCCAATTTTGTCCTTTTCACACTTTTTTCAAACTTAGATTTTTTGGCAAAAATTGTTATCTCACAGACGGAACAAAAATGGGAGAACTTCCATAAAACAAAGTTGTATGGCTAGTGGAGGAGTAAAAATGCAAAACAAATGATTTTTTCCAGATTTGTGACCTTGGATCCCTTTTCCTTCTATGAAAATCTCAAAAATCCCTAAAAAGTGTCCTGGAATCATGGATTTTGGCCAATTGCTCCACTGGGTTTCTTCGTGTCTACTTCCATTTCTCACTAAATTTTTTTATTTAGCAACGATGCATGTATCATGGAGTACCACCCTATTCTTCAAGAACCATTAATTTGCAATTTCTAGCAATTTGGAGCTAAATCAGTAGGTGAACCTCACTGACACTTTTATGACCCCAACATTATGGACTGACCTTGAAATTTCACTTGGAACTAAGCTTTTATGCTCTTGTTATGGCCAAAACAATACTTTAGCTCCATATTTTTAAAGACCATCTTGTTGACATGACAACTTGGTTGACATCGCATGACACATGGTTGATGATGTGGCATTGATATCCACCTAATAACCTCTGAAGCGGCCATGTCACCATCCTTATCGGCGAACCAAAGAATTATTCCATCAATGAACCAAATATTTTTTATATTGCAAACCTCCAAAATTGTCTCATCGACGAACTTCAAAAATTGGCTCTTCAACGAGCTTAAAAAATTGGCTCTTCGACGGACTTCAAAATTCATCTCTTGGCGAACTTCAAAAGACTTGTCCTTCGACAAACTTCAATTTTTTTTTGTGAACCAAAAATTTTGCACTTTGGTGAACCAAAAAAATTGGCTTTCACTAGATTGAAAATTTTGGCTTTCAACAAACCAAAAAATTTGGCTTTTAGCAAAACGAAAAATTTGGCTTTCGACGACCCAAAAAACTTGTCCTATTAGCAAAATTCGACATTCTTTTTCCATTGGTGAACCAAAAATTTCCTCCATCGTCGAACTTCAAGATTCTTCCTCCATTGGTGACTTAAAAATTTGTTCCCATCACCGGACTACAAAAATGTTGTCATTGCCGAACTATAAAATGCACTTTGGCAAACTACAAAAATGTTCTCATTGGTGAACTACAAAATGTTCTCATCTTCGACGCAATTTTCATTTTGGAAAACTTCAAAATCTTTCCATTGGTGACCTCCATTATCTTTTGCTTAAAGAACTCAATAATATTGTTTTCAGGGAACCCAAATTTTCATCTTTGGTGAACTCAATAATTTTACATTAGCAAACTCAAATTTCTTTCTTCGTCGATAAATACCTGCTTGAACTTAGAAATTTTAACCAAATCCAAGATGAATACGAGCTATTGATTCCAAGATCAAATGTGATATGGGCTATCGATTTCACTCACATCATTAATATGGACATTTTAAAAAATCCAAAGATTTAAAAAAATGAGTAACTTTCAAAAAAATTATTTTCTATATATATTTTTTTCTTTTTCTTTTCAAGCCACCATGGAAGCTCTATACTTAGCTTCCCATTTCCAAATTCGACCCTTCCCTCATCAAATTAATGTTGGTGTCCATCAATTCATTATGCCCGAGCGAATTAAACTCGTAATTTTTCCCATAAATTTGGGATTTTGCCCAAATTTCATCTTTTCTCACAAATTCAACACAGGTTAAAACTTTGCAATAGTGAATTTATCAAATCTGTATTGGTCTCTATCCCATATAGGTCTAGTGTTAAAACCTTCGCTCTAATACCAAACTGTGACGTACTCGAATCCCATGTTGGGCACATCACATAACCAACTCGACATAATATAAGTCTGATACCATTTTATTATGAATGCATACATGCAACATGACAAAAATGACTCATGCAATTATCAATAAATTAAAAAAATTTAAATGTGGACTGCTTAAACTCACACAACAACATTCAAACATTACAAAACACAAAATAAACACAACATTTAAGCAACAAATCAACAATGATCACAACACTTATCTTAATAAATGTTTTGCACAACCAACTGCAGACGTCAGATGTTCCATCAACCATAGGCATTGTTGCACCAATTCTATCTGCAATAGGCCAACCCCGAGTTGGGACTATGAGTCCACAAGAAATAATATGCTCCTATGGGTGTCTATCATCCACACAAACAACCTAACACCCGATAAAAACACAATGACATGACCCCTACAACAATTCCAACCGCCCATCTCTCTTCCCCATCAGTCTACACAACCCAAGGGATTTGATCCACTCACTCACTTATTTTAAGGCCAAGGATTTGAATAAGACCTTGGAAGGCTTGTCACTAGTCTCAAGCCAAGTAGATGAGATGTGATTTAGGCTTTGCTTACTCTATATGTTTCTTCAAATTTAAGAAAATGTCTCAACTTTGTTGCTTTGGTTTGTAATTGCTCATTAAAAATGCTAAATTGTAACATCCATGAACCTTGCTCTAACTCATTGGAGATGACCTTATTCTTCCTTCTTCTAACGATCACTCGTTGTTTATCATACCCATGTTGCAAAATGAGAGTGATATGTTGAATGACATCTTTCCACCAAAAGATCTACTACTAGAAATACTAATTCATTACATTGCAAAACCTACCAACAACTCTTAAAAACCTATACATAAATCAAGAATAACAATGCGTAGGCTCTCAAAGCCTTCACCAATCACATGAAATCCTTATATTCTCATTGTGAAATAATCATGAGAAGATTTTTCATCTCTGTAGAAAATAATGAAAACCCCTTATTTGATTAAAAATTAGTGTTTCCAAAGGGGTTGCAGGTGTGGGGAGAGGACCGTAATATATTACAATGGATAACAAGAAATAACTTTCAAATGGGGTTTAGGTGAAGCAACTAATAATCAAGTTGAAGTGCTTGTTCTTTATCAAGGACTCAAAATCCTTGACTCAAGGCTGATTAGTAACTTGGTAGTCATTAGAGACTCAACAATCATGATAAGGTACATGCACTACTCCTCCACTCTATTTGATTGTAATTTGGCAGGGCTCTTATCTAAAATCCAATTATAAGCAAGGCAGTTTGATTCAATTGAGTATTTTTAGGTCTTGAGAGATCGAAATCAACAAGTAGGTCATTTAGTTAATGAAGCCTCCCATGTGGAGGTTGGGAAACATAGATTAAAAGGTGGGATTACTTCCTCATATGTCCCTTAAACTTAGTTTATGATGATTAATATACAATTTGTTAACCACTCTATATCCAAGGCCAAGTGGCATCTCGAACTTAAGAAGGAAGGATGGGACTTAATGTAATTAAAATCCCTAGTATGCTCGCACACTTTGAGCTTGCTGACAAAACAACCTCATATGTCAATTGGTGTCAAGGTGATGGATGCAGGTGGGACAATTTTGGAGGATAGTTTGCAAGTGTTGATAGGGGTCATCTCCTTCTCCAGTTCGAACCATGTTTTTAGACTTTCAGAGTATTATTCTCCACGGGATCAATGGGATGAATTCAATAATTTAGGGAGGGATTCCAATTGTGTTTGTAGGGATATAATGGTGGACAGTCTGCAAGTGTTCACAAGGACCTGTATTGCATTGAAATTCCTCCAATTCTCAATTGTTGTTTGGGAATTTGGGTGAATGGAGAAACATAACCACCCTGGATGCTCCCCTTTTTGTGAAATTTTGGACATTTATCATGTTTTGACGACACATGATAACATTGTGTCTAATAATCATACATCCATAATCAATGCAATGACTAAAATGTTCTTTTAGAGGAAGCACGTAACTTTGGGTGTGGGGAAATCCTAGAAATTGTAACTCAAAAAAAATGCCAAATAGAGAGTAGAAGCGTATTACTACGTCAAATGGTAATAAGCTTGGCCAAAATTTCTCAATCAACAATTTCTTTCCAAGCAATGTCAATTATCTCAGTTCTAGACAAAGCTAAAGAGGAGGAATTAGTCCAACAAGCTCCCAAGAATATGGATATGGAATGGATGGAACTATAGACTGCCATGGATATTCCATCGAAATGGTTCATCACAACATAACTTACAATATTCTAAAAATCTTAGACCATGCAAACTAATTTTCCTTGGATCCTAGATTAATTAAGTACTGCCTTTGCTTGAATTTGTGAAATAACTGAAATACGAAAAATGAAAGAAATGAGCAAAAGAACACACCACCCATACACAAATGAACACAATATATATCCTAGGAAACCCAATATGGGAGAAAACCTAGCTAGAAGGCGACTCCTATATTCTACGCTATTTTCTTCAGTTAAGGAAATGCAAATACAAAGAGAGAGGCACTCACTATGGAGTTTCCTTTAATATCGTGGCCTGTGTGGATTCTACAAAATCTTTTCCTCCTATGTTGTGCTCTCAAAATTCCAGTCCTAGTTGCTTTGCTCAATTATGGAACAAATGCAATGCTAAAGAATGAAACCCCTTCTCCTCCTAATGGTTGGGTATTTAGCATAGCCTGATAGCCATCCAGGGTTAGGGTTTTGACTTCCTCAACCCTCAATTAGTGATAAGGTTTGGACCTTCTAGAATCTTCTTGAAAATCCACACGTGGCTAGCCTCACTCATTTGAGTAATGGGGGTTGACGTGGCATCCACTTGTACCATGGTGGTCAATAAGGTAGGTCTACTTGTGGGAGGCATAACTTCTACATACGAGCTTCGATTGAGGGAATTTTTGCACCGTTGGCAAGGTCTCGATGTGTAGATCAACATTGAGCGTGTGTGCACATGTTTGGGCGTTGTAACCCCCAAAAATGTCATTTAATGCCTCAAAATCGCTATGGAATCTTTTGAACATGAACTTTCCAAATTGGGACCTACCACTAAAATGGGCCCTACAAGGCGGTCTTCAAGGCGTCTTCTTCTTTGACACATAAAAGGTGGTACCTCGATTTGAGGTCTAACTTGGTAAAGTAGTTAACATGCTACAATTGATCTAACAAATCATCATTCATGGGTAGAGGGTACTGATTCTTAAGTGTAATCTCGTTCAAAGCTCTATATTCGATACACATCCACCAAGTCCCATCCTTCTTGGGTACTATGATAATAGGTGACCCACAAGATGAGGTGTTTGGTCAAATTGTTTCCTGCTCCAACTATTCCTTCACTTCATCTACTTGCAAAACAGACTACCTATACAATATAATATTTGGTAACGGGGAGTTAGGAAACAACTGTATCTCATGCCCCACTTCCCTCTTAGGTGGTATCCCTTTAGGCTCCTGGAACGCTCCTTTGTATGCCCGTAGAAACTCCTCTAAATATTGTTTTTTCTCTTTCATACATCCCTCCAAGGATGCCTTTACCCATACTAATTCATCACCTAACTAATTCTCTCAAAAGAATAGAAACACATATTTCTTACTGTAACTATTCAAATTTTTGGCTTAGTTGGCACTTACTAGTGAGATATTTGATTTACCTTTGTGTGTGTTAATGATGTAGGACTTCCCATCCTTGATCAGGTGGTACTTGTTTTCTCTCCACATGAAGATCACATATCTCATATACATGTAGGTGTTTACCAACACTACACCACACATGTCAAGGGGTACTACATCTAACTCCACTTCATCAATAAAATCTACACTTACAACAAATTTGTTCTTACACTGTTTTGTGACCTTGATCTCTACTTTCTTGTTTACCCACCCTAATGGATATGGGCTAGAATGACCGTGAACCTCCAACCCAATCTTGCTAACCAGATCACCTATTATGAGATTGGCCCATGAACCAAAATAGAATAGAGCATCTACCTTGATCTTCTTGACCTCAATATTGATATGGAAGAGTTTTGTCATCTCCTTCTCTTCCTTGCGATGAAGGCTACTCATATTCACCTCCTTTTGCACTGAAGTGCATGCAATCTTCTCATTGACATTTGAGTTGATCTATACATGCTTGCTTGAATATGTGGCTAGAAGGTTCTTCTTCTTATCATCCTTCTTACATTTCTCAAGGTTCGACTCTGGATGTAGTTTCCAACACTTTTCTTCAATGTGACCATCAATATTACAATGGTTACAATGGTTATGTAGATCCTTGCACTGATGTGCAACAATTGTTGTCTGCTTGTCTTTCCCTTTCCACTTCTTATTTCCCTCCTTGGAAGCATCTTGGTGTTTTTTCTGTTTGGAACTACTTGGATGTCCTTTTTTGTCGCCTATATTTTCCATATACTGAACTTGCACACATGCCTTATCAACTATATTGGGCTTGAAGAGTATCATTGGCTTTCACAAATGACTCTGTAGACCCCCAAAATACTTGATGAGTACATATGGGTTCTTGGGAGATATACCCAATATGATATCCATCTTCCTGGATTTTGTGGTGTACTTTTGCACACTTTTCCCCTGACTTTTCCTGAAGTAATGCCAACATATCCATTGGTCCTATACATACCCAATAGGGTAGAACTGAGATTTAAAGAGGGTTTTAAAATCCTCCCACCCAGTTACTAGTGGATCACCCTCCAACCTAAGTGTCTCTATGTGACTTTCCCACCAGGTTAATGCATGGCCCTCTAATTCCAGTCTGGAAAACAAAATACTATGCTCTTCTTCTATATGGTGGACACTGAAATAGACCTCTAACTGTTGTAACCAATGATTCAACTCTATTGCATCGATCTCACCTTGGTATGGCTTGATATCCACTTTCACTTACATTTTAAATAAATACAATGAAGGGGTAGTCATACTAGAACTTGGTTGATCTTTCTCAGGCTCTTCCCTCAACTCCTTTTATGGGTCTTCATTATATCTCGATCTCCCTTATGATTTGATCACTGAGTTAGAGCCTCCAGCCTCCATGAATGGTCTGAGATTGTTTGCTAAAGCCACCATGAGGAGGGTCATATTGTGGGAGATAGTAAATACTTGCTCTTCCAGGCTCACAAATCTCTCTTCTGTTGGATCTCGAGGGTTGTTGTGAATAGACCCATCCACCATGGCTAAGGTTTTGCATCTTTTTTCTTAATCCAATTCCTGGATCCTTCAACTTCCCACAGTCATCCCAAAGAAAATTTCTCTGATACTAATATGATCTATAAATTGTCTAGGATATTCCATTGGAATAGTTCATCACAACAAATCTTATAATATTATGAAAATCTTAGACTATGCAAATTGATTTTCCTTGGATCCCAGATTAATTAATTACTAGCCTTGCTTGAATTTATGAAATAACTAAAATGTGAAAATGAAAGAAATGAGCAAAATAACACACCATCCACACACAAATAAACACAAGATATATCCCGGGAAACCCAATACGAGAGAAAACCTAACTAGAAGGTGAGGCATGTGCTTTGCTCTTTTTTCTTCAGTTGTGGAAATGCAAATACAAAGAAATATGCAGTCACTATGGAGTTTCCTTTGACACTATGGCCTGTATGGCTGCTACAAAATCATTTCCTCCTTTGTTATGCTCTCAAAATACCACTCCTAGCGTCTCTTCTCAACTATAGAACAAGTACAATGCTAAAGAATGGATCCCCTTCTCCTCCTAACGACTTAGTATTTAACATAGCCCGATAGTCATCTATGGTTAGGGTTTCGACTTACTCAACCCTCAATTAGTGATAACATTTAGACCTTCTAGAATCTTCTTGAAAATCCACACATGGCTAGCCCCACACGTTTGAGTAATGGGAGTTGATGTGGTGTCCACTCGTACCATGGTGGTCAACAAGGTAGGTCAACTTGCAAGAGGCGTAATTTATGCATACGAGTTCCATTTGAGGCAATTTTTGCATCGTTAGAAAGGTCTCAGTGCATAGTGCAAATTTCAGATGTCATAACCATAAAAAAAGCCATTTAATGCCTCAAATAGCTTTTGAAGGTTCCAAATCATTTCCAAAATGCCATAGACCCTAATTTTACAAATCATGACTTGCCACTAAAATGGGCCCTACAAGCCAATTCCTCCAGTTTTTCTACCCATAATGTGCTAAGATAGATGACAAATTATATGATGATCCAAACTGGATCATACCTCCCCATTTAGAGAGCCTTTTGGTCCCCAAAATATTTTACTAAGGAGGTGATGGAATTTTCCCTCTACCTTCTCCATGGAGTACCATTTTGCTTTGACTAGAAGTTGTCCTTTCAACTCAATCTGCCAAAGGTCATGCTACTGATGTCTTATAGTTCTAGACCTCTTCTGCAAAATTGCATCTTCTGCCAACTCTGCTTG